>OU015494.1:57475374-57658035 GCA_907164885.2 Dolomedes plantarius | reverse complement strand
CTGGATTTAAAAAATGTGACTACAGAAGCGAAAAATTATTATTTTTATTGATAAGTGCACCTCTCATTTGGATCTTAAATTGAAAAATGTGGGAGTAGAATTTTTTCCAGCAAACTGCACCAGCCAACTTCAACCTTTGGATCTAGGAATTATCCGATCATTTAAATCACATTACAGGAAACAACTGGTTAGGAAATCGCTTCTTTTTATAGGTTCCGGTGACCTGCATGATGCTTCTACAGCAAAGATAAATGTTCTAGAAGATCTGAATTTGATTTCTTCAGCGTGGGACAGTGTCAACAAAAATGTGTTACCAATGTGTTTAATCAAGCAGGTTTCTCGGAATCCAGTGATGAAATTAGCCCTTCACCTTCAGATTACAATGAAATGGAAGAAGATTGCTTGACTGAAGGTGAAAATCTTCCAGAAGTCGATGACGCGTATATCGACTGCTACGCACATCTCATCACTTCACAAATTCCTTTGATATCTGATTTATTGCCCGCTTCCGATGATAGTGGTGATGAAGATGAAGAAGGAATAACGGAAGTTGTAGTACCCATAGCTCATCAAGCAATTCAAAGCATGAAAACTCTGAAACAGTTTTTAGTTTTGAATGTAAACCAAGAAGCAAATTTGCGAAAAATTGTTAGTATTGAACGTGCTGTAGTTGAAATTGTATCTAAAAGCAAACAATAAGCAAAGATTACACATTTTTTCCGATAGTTCATCCGGTAAGTGTCAATTTTTGAACAATATGCATAGATTTTTTTTAACCCCGATTTTACGTTTTCCCATTTTGTACGTTCTTTACCGCTGGTCCCATGAAAAACGTAAAATCGGGGTTCCACTGTATATATATATATATATTCATACATACATACATATATTTATATATATATACACACATATATATATATATGTTTATACATATGTAAAATCAAATTAATTTATAAATATGTAATCCTCTTTATATTTTGGCTTCATATAACCTTTCCATCTTCAAAGCCTGCTTAATATCATCTTTTTCTTGGAATTCAAAAATTTTTATGCAGCATAAATTCACGCAAAACGTTGGTTTTAAGAAAAGCAATTATATGTTTATTTTACATAAATCTAAATTTACCTTATTTTTAATGAATATTCATTGAGATGTAAAAAATATACTGATTGCAAATTTTGGATACTCTGAAACCTAAATTAGAAATTTTCCCAAAAATATATATTAATTTGTTTTACAGTGAAAATCTTTAAAACAGTCCTTTATGCGAAGTCCAACATTGCATTTTATGCACAAGATCGATGTTCTCCTTTCTTGTCCTTTTGACTGGCATAGTACACATCTTCGTTTATTTTTCTCTTCGGATGGCCAGTGATCATGGGAGAGCATTTCTGAGGAGCGTTTGGTTAATGGGGAAATTAATTTTACAGAGACTGTCTCAGTCGTAGTCAAAAGTTCCCGAATTAGATTCATCCTAAACATATAGTTGGATTCTCCATTTTATATAAATAGAATGAATTTAGGATGGATAAATCCATAAGGTGAAAAAATAGTTTTTTTTTTGTCCACTTTAGGGTTCGTCGTCCGAATGTGTAGCTATTTGCCATTCTGTCACATAGGTCAACGTACCCCATATGTTTATTGTAATCTTGAATAATTATGGGTTTTTCGGGAACATTTTCTTCATTTGTGTCTGAAGATGACTGAATGCTTGCTGGTTCATGTATGTTTGTTAAAACAAACTTATCTGTTTTGTCTGTCCAACAGAGTGCTGTCATTCCCTTGTGGAACTGAACACATGTTTTTCCACAAACATCTTTTTCATGGAATTTGGGGAAAATTTTTCGATTTGGCCGTATTTTCCCACAGCTGTTTATTTTTCTCTTTTCTAGAAGCTCCCTAAATAAATCAGGGGAGCTAAAATAAGTAAATCAAAATGTAAATATCTTAGTATCGAAATATATCGATCACAGGGCATAATTTTTCTAAAAGTAGGCGTTTCAATGAGTTCGTCAGTGGACCAATATTCCGTTATATTATCTTTCTCAATATGGCCCATCAATAATGTGGCTGCAAGAAACCTTAATTTCCATGTCGTTGGTTTTAGACCATTTTGCTGAATGCAAACATTTGGAATCTGTAATTTCTTGCTGTTCAGCATAAATATTTGTTTGCTCGTCTAAAATTCTCATAAGATTTTTAGAAAAGAATTTTTCAAAAAAAACTTAAAGCACTTCCAGATGTTTGAAATCCCAAATTATTCACGTGTCGAATTCCAGATCTTCCAGAGAAACTTAGTTTTTCTATATGTTCGTTGGGATTGGGGGAATGCCAAATAATGCCCTCCTGTTTTTGTAAATTTGATTGTGTAAGGTTTCAAGAATTGCTTGGAACTTGGGTTAAATCATCATCAACACTTGTATCTAATATAGAAACAGAAGTGTTATTTTCATTTTCTTCTGCCGCATCACAGTCCGAGTCGTTAATCCGCCAAAATTTCGTCATTAAGATTTTGCATCAAATCTCTAATTTCATCTTCTGTTAAATATTTGGGCCTTGGTCGTCTAGACATATTTTTCACTCTTCAAAAATATTATTAAAAACGAGAAATATCAACAATAAACTTCATAAATATCATACAAAAAATTAACGTAACAGTTTTCAGCCTCCAAGATTAGAGAAAACTACTGCAAATAATATCTCTGCATGCCTAGGAGCTGAAAATTTCCCTAATTAGCAGCAGATATTTCCTTTTCCCCATTTGTCGCTCTAAATGGTCTTAAATTTCCCTCGGGAAAAATTTTCAACTCTCTTCCAAATTAGACTCCCACTGATCCAATTTCCTGCATCTGCTGCGGTCTTTAAGTAAACAGAGGGGAAAAAACTTTGGGACGACAGCTATCCCAAACCCGTCTTTTTGGAGGGTAGGGTCTTGGGATACATGCTATCCCAGCCCGTAAGGAAAAGGTTAATACAGTTTAGGGTTTCTTACTCATCAAGAAAGCCTAGAAACTTGGTATTTAGTAAATTACAGTGTAAAGCATTTTTAAAACTTATTAGTAAAATGTTTCTGTTTTTAGTGAAAGCAGCTACAACTTTAGTGAGTGCAAAAATTTTCACTCCATGCTGATGGTTTATTTCTTTTATATTTCTTTACAGAAAAAAGTAGCTCCTAACAACCCTGTAGCCAGAAAACCAGCAAAGAAAGAACCAGCAAAACAAGTTGTAAGTCTATCTCCTTATCACTTTCCCTCTCAAAATTCTTAAGAATTCAGAAGTAGTTAATGATTATTTTTGTGAGTCTGAACTGAAATATGTTGATTGCTGTTACATAAACCTTGATTTAATGCTTCTTATGATCCAGTTTTTTCTTAAACATCTTGAATTGTTTGGTCTAAAATCACTTCATCAATTTTGTTAATTTTGTGTACTAAGTAAATCATGTTTTCAGGCAAGTAGAAAATCCAGCTTAGTTCGAAAACAATACCATTTGAGCATTTTTTGTTATTTTCAATATAAACATATTTACAGAATCGGTATATATCAAGATGATGATGATGGACAACTTTTGGCTCCTGTTTTTTTTTTTTTTTTTTAAGTACTGACACTAACATCTTGCTTGCATTTGAATATATCATTGCTCAAAATGGAGTATAAAATAACTTTTTATGTGCTCCTAAATAAAATGAAAATGTTTGTTTCATATGAGCAAAACCCTGTGTGCCATAACTTTTCCAGCAAATTTTGTAATAGCTCAGTCATCAGTATTAAATTAATACTTTATTGATATTGAAAACCCATAAAGAATCTAAGTGCATAACATGTATGATTTTTAATACAAAGGGAAATAGGAAAATTTTCAACATCAAACAATCTTTTTTTTTTTTCTTTCTCTCACTCTCTCTCTTCTTGGGATATCATGGATGAACATGCAATTTACTCTGCTTAATATTTTGGAGTTAGAGCTTGATGCCAGAAATAAATGGCTGGATCAGCCATGTCAATCAGTAGTTTATTATTGTATTCAAAACTTTCTTCTAAAACAAAGTTAAGCATACTACAATCAAACAATATAAAAAACTGGTTATTGTGAAAATTAATAAGAGTTTTACTTTCAGGATTTTTTTATACATTCATTTTGTTCTATCTTATGCAAACCTTCTCTGGAAAGCATTGATACAACTTTGCTGTAAATATTGTTTAACATTCTGATTTCAAAACAACCCCTCCCAAGTCGAGAATTTCTGCTCTAGATAGAACTGTTCTCTTTTCATTTTTTGTTACAAATAACATATTTTTCTTACTTGCATCCATAAAACCTCATAGGTTGTAATAGTTTCTATTTTAATAGTTTTGATTTATATTTAGTTTCTATTTTATAGTTTTTTTTTTAATAGTTTCTTGACCGCACTTAGTCCTTAAATGAAATTAGGATTTGGTTCCTGTAGCATACAAAAGCTACTTAAAGCTTTCTGTCAGTGGTTCTGTATATGATCATAAAAAAAAAAGCTGTATTTTGAAAAAGTTTGTATTTTAGTGTATACATATATGTTTATTATTGTTTAGTGGGTAGTTAACCATGTTAAGTAATAAACTCGCATATCCATTCACACTTTAGGAAATGGATGATGCCGCGTATGCTAGACAGCTACAGGCAGAGGAATGGAATTTTCGTCAGAGAACTAGTAAAAAACTGGTCTGGATCTGTTAATTTGTTTAAGTATCCATTAGAATTTGAATGTTTAATCTTTTCTTAGTAACTTTGGCTTTTCTTTAATTTGTGCAATAAATTTGTTACTGCTTGTTTATTTGTATGCTTACTCTGTGTTGAATTTTTTTTTAGTCATTTCATGACAAAATAACAAATTGGTATACTCTAGTCATGGATATTGTTGGAGTTTGAAGCATATATTGCATTGATAATAAAAAAGGCAAAAATCCAGAAAAAAAATTTTCTCCCTCCAGTGTAAAACGGGTAGATTGTATCTTTATGTTCTGATTGGGGTTATGTGTCTGAAGGAAATAATTATTTTTCATTTGTTTCCATGTGATCAGACCACTTTCCAAAAAGAGACCTATATTTATTATAATATATGTTTTATGTTTTATAGTTTCAAAAGGTTTGAAAATTAGAAATATTGTATTTCAGCTATTGAACAGTAACTGTTACTCTTATCCTCTTTTATCTGTCTGAGCTGATTCTCCTGCTATCTCTAAACTTTTCTCAGCTCTGTATTTTCAAAATTTCCTGTTTTAAATTGGCTAAAGGAACCAAAAATCATGTTTGAGGGCTTTTATGTGTGTGTGTGTGTGTGTGTGTATATTCATATTCAAATTTTTAGAACCTTTGAAGCATTTATTTTCCAAGTGATGATAAGGAGACTTAAATTTTTGAAAAGTTTGGTGGCTAAATTAAGATTGAATATTAATACTTTGAACTAGGTCTCAGACCGTGACCTTCGAAACCCAGGCCTCACAACTAGGTAGTGACGTCACGCTACTGGGATCTTTCCCGTGCGTCCTTACTGATTCAACTCCCGAAAGCAGTGTGCGATATAGCATTGTTTACATAATTCTTTGAGAAAATTATTTGTACTTACAAGCTTTTTAATGAATTGTTTCATTCATAAAAAAGGTGGAGAAGCAGCTTAGTGGAATATTGAAATTAATAGTTTGCAAAAGTTGAAAATTTAATGTTATTTAAGGAAAAATTTAAACTACCAAAATATTCAAAATTCAGCTAGAGTACTCCTTTTAGCATAGTAAAATCATTAAATCTTGATTGTAACCTTAAAAAACAAACACATCACACACAGGGGAAAAAAACTTCTTGGTTGATTTCTATATGCCCTACTAGAAAATATTTTTCTTAATTCAATTTTGTTGGATTTTTGCTACTGATTATGAAAGACTATAAAGCAAAAATGAATAACATTGTAACTGCAATGAAAGAAGTACAACTAGTTTTTAATCAATTTATTTAATTTTAATTACACATCACATCATAATAAAATTATACATAAAACATTTATCTAAATCCTTTCAATACACATTATAATTAATGAAACAATAGAGACAGATTTACAGATATTTGGGACATTTAATTGTGTGTAAGTGTCTCTAGCTTTCTCTTTGATACTTTATTAGCTTTCTTTTTTGAGTGAGCAGCTAAAATTGCATCAGCATTTTTTTTTCTTACAAAAATTATTTAACAAAATATTTGTTGATACCCATATTACTTTCTTTAAAATAATATCGGCACTGTTAAAATTTGCACAAACCACATCTGATTGCAGCATATCACTATCATATAATACATACATTGTAGATGCAGTAGCTATATGTCGATGATTCTGCTTTCTTAGAAATTGTAGCTCATTGTGAAAGCATAATTTATTTATTATAATATAATTATACAATACTGCATTTACAATATGCTCACGAGGGTACATTAATCGACCTCTATCTAAGTTTCTCAAAAATTCATGATCAACATTTACAGCCAATTCTTTATCTAGCAAATGCAATTCCTTACATGACAAACAGCTTTCCCTTTTTAAAACTGAGTACTTACAATACCCAGCTAAATAAATAATTACTGGAAAGTAGGGTTTTGCATTTGTAACATCTAATGCTTTCACACATACATCAAAATTACTATTTATACATTCAGTTTTTTCAAAATCATCAATTTCAAATAAAAAATCTTTAATTTCAACCTTACCAAAAGCTTTAGTTTGAAGTTTTAGCTGTAATGCTGACTGCATCCTCAATTTTTTTTCGCATTCAAATAGCTGTTGCAATGAAATATTATACTGGCATCCAGCTAATTGGCGATAAAAGCCAAACCTACTCTCCAAATCATCTATCTGAAATTTCCCGGGTAAGATGTATTCGATATTTAATTCTTCTTTGCAGTACTTGCTTATTTGAATAATCCCATTAATAGTTACTTTTAGAGCTGCGTGTGTTTCTTTAGAAAACATGCCTGTTGTGCAACCCATCTTATCCCATTCATCTAACCAATCTAAAAATTTGTCAAGAAAAATAATTTTGTTATCATTTTCACTGAATGTTAATGGTGTTTGATACACATTATTTAACCTAAATCATTTACTTATAAATTTAACATTAAATATATTCCACCAAGTAAGAATTATTGTGATAAAATTTGCAGTGTCTTGGTAATGCTGTAATTTATGTTTATCCCCAAGTTCAATCAATGCCTGAGCAACAAATTCATTAAATACTTGCAGAACCAAATTAACATTTTGTCTCTCTAAATGTGTGGGAGCAAGTGACTTAAAGGTTAATTTATATCCAAATTTAATCAATGAGTTACATTCTAAATCATGTAGATCTTTTAATGTTTTTAAACAAGCTGTTTTAAAATTGTGAGGAGTGCTCATATTAAAACTTTCATCAAAATTTGGGTAGTAAAAACTGACCAGAATTTTTTTGATTTAGCTAATAGTTTCTAATGCATTTCAAAAGATGAACACTATCAATAAGGAAAAATAATGGCCTTTTGCTATCTAGAGGGTGAGGATACACAAACTGCAACTTTGGTGGGAAAGAAAAAAAGACATTGCTTTTCTATTAATTGAATTATTATCTGTAATAACACATAAAACATTAAAACCTATTTCTTCTAAACCAACAATTACTTTTCTAAGAAACACGTGTAAATCTTCACCTGTCAATGTTTTAACTGGTAAAACATTCACAACATCTTTAAATTTTGATAGAACACTTTTAATCATAAAAACATGAGCACTTGAAGCACAAGAACTAGTATTATAACTTATACCTACAATGTTACCTCCTTTGTATTCAACATATTCCTTTAAATGAATTTCATCTAACATTAATATTACAAGTTTGTCACAATCTTCTAAGAGTGAAAATTTTTTCCTAATATATTGCAAAAAATTGCAATCCATTTGTTCTTTAGAAGGATTTAAATTAAAGGAAGTAGACAGGCGTTGGATGGTATTTTGGTGTGGAAGATTTATAGTATTGGACTTCCTTATAAAGCGATATGCTTGCGGAGCTATAGTATATAATAAATTTGCAAAAATTAATGTTTCAGGTGAATATCTAAATGCATGCTTATTACCACAAAGAAATGAAATTTGCTCAGCTAAAAATTTTACCATATCCTTATTAATATCATCACAAAATTCCAATGACTGTAACGCATCAATAATGTTACAAATACTGTATTTTCCTGTATATAATCCGCAAAGCCTTTTTTTCGAGTTTAAAAAAAAAAGAAAAGTTGCATAATCCGCAGCGCGGATTTTGAAATTTTCAAAATAAAAAAGAAAATACTACCTTGAATGATCACTAGATTTATTAATAATTAAAAACCTTCAAAATCTGATTCATCAGATTCGGAAATGAATAAATTCATTATATCTTCATTTAACATATTATCCGAGTCACTAGATAGCGATTCCTCGTTGTTAGAGTCATTTTCGTCAACAATATTGCATTTACGAAACGAGTTTTTTATCTTAGTTTCCGAGACATCATTCCACACTTTCAAAACCCAATTGGAGACATTTTCATAAGATGCACGTTTCAATTTTCCTGATTTTGTAAAATTCTTCTCTCCATTGGACATCCATTGTTCCCATAATTTCCTAATTTGCGATTTAAACGATCTGTTAATTCCGACATCTAAAGGCTGTAATTTCTTTGTCAGTCCTCCAGGTATTATTGCAATTTTTGCAGATGCGGACTTCAGGGCATTTTTAACCTTCTCACTGAGATGTGCTTTCATCGAGTCCATGATTAGAAAGGCTTTAGGATGAAAAAATGAATTTTTTCGTTTTCGCCAGATGCTCTGTAGCCATGACATCATGATTTCTTCTTTCATCCAACCTTTCTCATTTACACGAATTTCAACACCTTTAGGAAAATTTTCTTTTGGGAGCGTTTTTCTTTTGAATATTAGCATCGGCGGCAATTTGAAACCATTTGCAGCACAGCATAAAACTACCGTAAATGAAGTTCTTTCATTTCCTGTAGTATTTATAGGAATACTGCTTGTTCCCTGAACATCGACGGTCCTGGTAGGTGGTATATCAAATGATAAGGGAACTTCGTCCATATTAAAAATCAAATCCGCTGTAAAATTATTTTCGAGAATAATTTTTTGCAAATTGTCACGAAGTCATCTGATTTTTTTTCCCAGTCATCAGGTAATTTCTGGCCGACCGTTGAACGACTTCGAATAGCTAAATTGTTTCTTTTCATAAACCGGTAGCACCACGTGGGCCCACCAGAGAAGTTTCCAATATTCATTTCGCGTGCAATAAGTTGAGCTTTCATCCTTATATTTGTTGTAGAGACAACTTTCCCATTTTCTCTCCCTTTCAAAATCCATTTATTTAATTCTTCCTCTATTTCTGGCCAGTGAGGTTTTCCACGGCGATTAGCTTTTTTACGTCGGTCGCATTTTACAAAATTAGTCTTGTTTTTTCTCCACAATCGAATATTTGATTCGTCAACGTTAAACAATCTTGCAGTTTCCCGATTTCCTACTTCGGTAGCCTTCTCTATAACTTTTAGTTTAAAATCTGCCGTGTAACTTACACGCTTTCGCTTCAACATGACGATTTATGAACTAGAATATTTTCAGGACGAAACAGCTCAAGTCAAGACAGATCGCGAAATGACGGTAGCGACTAACAACTATTGCTGAAATACATCAGCCAAGTCATGAAAGCTTTCAGCGCCATCTGTTATTTATTTTATGAAACATAAACGGCATTTCTTTCAAAATTTTATTGTAAGCTTTTCTGATGGAAAATGTTTTTTATCAGATTATCCGCGGCGGCGTATAATACGCACAACGAAATTTGAAACTTTTTTAACACATAATCCGCGGATTATATACAGGAAAATACGGTAATAGGATTTTCTACATTTTTACTATCTAATATACATGATGCATCTAAAATATCATTTAACTCATTTATATTATTAATGCAACAAGGAAAAGAAAATTTATTTAGCTTACCTAGCTCCAAGTCCCCATTATATACCCTAATATCCAATTTTATATCAATAATCACTGAATATTTAATTTTTGGTGCAGGTTGAGGAGTTACAAAAATTATTACTGATGATGCACACTCAATAACAGTCCATTTTTTATCGATGACTTTGCAACATTCAACAAGTTCCTTAATTGACCCAAAAGTTCTTGATTCGTCGTAGAGTCTTTTAGATTCACAGCTATCTTTAAGAGCTCTTGCTATTAATTCTTGTTCAATTTTTGCTTTTTTGTCTTCTCTAGTCTTGAAGAATTATACCCTGGAAGATTGGGAAACTGAGAAGGACAGCATCAGGGTGTAGTCTATAAAAGAAAAATAAATGAGATTATAAGCACATAAGTCCATTTTAATATTTAAAATAAATGTGATTTAAGTTAACATCCAATTTGATTTATAAAAAAAAATTAACAAATGCCAATCAAAATCATATAGTAACAAATGATAAATAGTATATGCTAACTTTTAAAACATATGGCGCATGAATGAGATTTAAATTATACTTTAAAAATGTGTAGAACATTTTATTTACCTTCTAATTTCCAAAGGAGCCACTATTATATGGCCAGTCTCTCCATCAACAGCTTTAGCAGAAGTCAAAAAATTGATTCTTTAAAGTGTAATTCACAAATCTTAAAACAAGAAAAAAAATTACTTTGTAACTGTACACAAAATATTTGCAAACAAATTCACTAATACAAAATGTGAAATTATGGTAAGAACTAATATACGATTTAAAAGAAGTAAAAAAAGACCATTAAAACAAAATATTTAACAGAAATAGAATATAATCAGTAAATGAGATAGCTATTTACAATATAGATACTTGGATTTACTCATTACAAAAATTCTTAAAGTAGTATTAATTCAAGTTCTTCAATAATACGCAAATCAAAAAAGTTACATGTTTATGTTTAGGAAACAAAATGGGATTTTATTTTAACATAATAAAATGTTTGAATTGAAGAATGCAACTTCTAGAGAAAAGAATGATACGAAGAACAATATTAACAAATATTAGTAGTAAAATATTTAAGAATATCTAAAAATTAACTTACCTTGCTATGTTTTGATGGAGTAAAGCTCTCTCACTTAATAGCAATAGCCTCCTTTTTTTTTTTTTTTTTTTTTTTTTTTTTTTTTTTTTTTTTTTAAATAGTTCTGGATCCTTCGGGAGACTAAACTTTGTTTTGGCCCGTTTTTGTAATTGCTATTACAGTGTGGTACGACACACAGACTCGGCATCATAAATTTTTAAAAAATAGTAGTATTATCACAGAAACTATGCAATACACAAAAGCACGTGGGCCAAGTGTTGCAGAAAAGGTGCGACTGATACGACAGATAGAAGATCCCAGTTTGGTGACGTCACGACCATGGGAGTGTACAGTTGTGAGGCCTGGGTTTTGAAGGTCACGCTCAGACACACGTGATCTTTTTCTTCTTTTACTCTCTTTAAATCTAGTTGTTTGCAACATAGGAGGTTTTAATGATAAGAGTTGAAGATATTTCTAAGAGCTTCAAACTTGCATTAAGAGAATAAAATATCATCACCACCCCTTCCCATTCACATAAAATTTTAAAAAAGAGAGAATAATGTTAGATGTTTTGATTTTTGCCTGTCATCAATTCATTCTATGATTTGTTACAGAACAAAGTCCATTTCTATAGTGCTGAGAGAAAATTGTTTATTTGTCATGATATGTTTACTAAAATTAATTTAATCAGTGGGTTTCATTGTTTTGTATATTAGATGATAAAAAAAAAATAGAAAGTAATAAGCATGTGTAATGTTGTGCTTGCCTAGTAGATGGAATGTTGTGAAGTGTTTAATTTATAAGATTAAAGTGTTAAATTTATCAGCTGCCTTATAAAGAAAACTTTATGCTTTTTGCTTCAATAGTTTAACCGTTTATTAACCTGCTATGGTATAGTATACATAGAGATATTGAATTTTTATTTTCTTTATGATTGAAATACATGCAATCTAGTATAACAAGGGTGGCAAACTTTTTTGTGACAGTGTGCCAATTATTAAATTATAAAGGTATAAAAATGAACCGTGTGCTGTGTGATTTTTTAATGTTGTGTCTTTTGTAAGTGAAATAATCATTATATTTTGTTGCAATCAGTATATTTATGTATAACAGACCATAATTTATAGTACCTTATCCAAAAAAAAAGCTATAACAAGTAAAATATCAATGAGGCTTGCTGTTGTATTGTGAATGCTAAATTTTCTATATCCAGTGTATACATTATCTGGTGAAAAGTATCCGGATGCCCGGTGGTATAAACTCGAAGAGTCCTGAGGCATATTTAATATGATGTTGGTGCTCCTTTTGCATCGATGACAGCCTGCACACATCTGGGGAGACTTTCCACCAGTTTTTGATAGTTGTCCATAGGAATTGACTTCCAGACTCCATCATAGCTGAAGTGAGTGCTGGCAGTGAGGATGGTCAATTTGGCAGGCTACGTAATCTGCGTTCTAATTCATCCCAAAGGTATTCAGTGGGATTTAGATCGGGGCTCTGAGAAGACCAATCCAGTGTTTGAACACCTATTTCTTCAAACCATGCCTGTGCAAGTCTCAATGTGTGAATGGAGCAGTTATAATGCTGGAAGAGAAATGGGCCTTCCCCGAAATATTGCCATAGAGTTGGGGGAGCAACATTGTCCAGAATGTCCACATAATCTCAGAGTTCATGTTTCCAACCACAGGGACTAAGGAACCCAGGCCAAACCATAAAAAACACCCCCACACCATGATGCTGCCACCACCAAACTTAACAGTTGGCACAATGCAGTCACGTAAGAAGTGTTCGCCGGGCATCTGCCAAACACAGACATGTCCATCAGACTGGCAGATTATAAAGCGAGATTCATCACTCCAAAGAACATTTTCCCACAGTCCAATGATGGTGAGTTTTGCACCATTGCAATCGATGCTTCGCATTCTGGGGAGTGATGTTCGGCTTGTGACAGGCTGAACGACCATGGAATCCCGGGTTTTTTTAACTCTCAACAAACAGTCCTGCTGCTAGCTAAAAGTCCCTTGGAAGAATTGATACACTGAGTCAAGTTATGCTGTTCCACATTATTAGCATTAAGACTACAAGAGGTTACTTGACTAAAAGGGCTGCTTCTCCTAAGCCTTTATTACAGTTGTTGATCATTATTAGTTCTAGTCCTGACGATCCATAGAATATAATAATACCTCTGTGATTAGAATAAAAGTGGAATTTGGATTGAAAACCAAAATTTTGTCTTTAAAATGATTTGATGTAATAATTTAAACATTTTGTTTTAATATTCATATGAACTAAACACAACTAAAAAAACTAACAATATTTAATCGTTTCATCCTTATTTAAGATGTTTATTTTCACTTGAATGAATTTCATTAAAACATTGAACTCACCATAAGCAAAATTCCTAAGTGGTTTATGATTGGATTTTTGTCCAGTATTTTATTTGTTAAAGTATTAAAGAAAATCAGTGGCTTGTGAATTGCATTATTGTCTATTATCTTTTCTCCATTCATCTGCCATTATTTTCATGTTAACTACATAATAATATATAGGATGCTAATGCTGTATTGCGTGTGTTACATTAACAATAAGATGTTAATCTGTGTACATGTCACCTTGGACCTAGGTTTTGTCCTTATTATAGGCTTCTCAGCAAGGCATAATCAATGAGCCTGCAGGAGGGAAAAGAATTCCTACTGCAGAATATCTGTAAATTTTTTTCTGGTAACTGACAAATTGCAGTCGACCAACCCATTTCCAAAAGAACCATGGTCTACTATGATTTGTGGTGCAAAATTTACACCATAAAACTATTTCAAAATGCATAAAGCATGCCAAAGGGGTGGGACTTAAAACATTTTTTGTAGCATTTCAATAGATCTCTATGTGAGCTCTGTTTAGTAGCATGAAGAATGTTGAGTCTGTAGTTAATTTCCCACTAGGTGTCTTTTAGCATCTGCAGTGTAACAGTGAGCACTATGAATTGTTCCTTTAAAACTAAAATATCAGAAACAAGAGTTCAATAAACAGTGTCTTTAACGTAGCCCCACAAAAAGAAATCCATTGGAGCTATATCAGCAATCGTGGAGGCCAAGGTATTGTTCCTCCATAAGCAATCCATCATTTGGGAAACAAGTATAATGTAGAACTGTAATTTTATACCAAATTTTCTGGTAAAGATAAAAGTGTTGGGTAAAAAATTGTTTGATAATGAGTCCTGTTAGAATAATATATATTTGAGGTCTTAAGAAATGCTTACTATATTTTCATGTGCTCTCTCTGTTTAAGTAAAAAGGCAACTGAGACCTTGGTTCTCTTTCTAAACACTTTTGCATTGAATCTATCTCCATGGTATTGCAAGGAAATCAGCTGTTTTTTTATCATTATTTTTATTCCAGACAAATCTGCATAATTTACCATATGAATTACCTTTGTTACTTAAGCTTTGTTTTACTTAAATGCCAAACGTTAAATCATTTGCAGTTTCAACATAGATCATATTTGTATTTCATTAAATATTGTATGATTTGGATTAACTGAGGTAACTCTTTATTTTCATTCAATTTAATCAAAATGTTGCTGACTTTTGTAAAATTATCATTGGAGATCATTGGAATTAACAATCGTTAATATTTATAACGATCATTGGAGTTAATGGAATAGTTTGGGGTCCCATCCCTTCATATGAAGATGCTCACCCTGTTAAAAAATTGACTTTTTATAAAATGGAAGGTACTAGAAAAGGGAGACCATGTACTAGACGGTTTATTGTATCGAGAGATCTTAAGATCATTGGTATTAACTGATGGAGAATATTGGCATCTGATCAGGCTAAAGTGCGAACTTCTTTGATAATAAATAACATAGTTTATAAAAGGAGCTTGAAGGTGTCTGAAAGTTTTATACTCAAATTTTTAGAACTATATCATAAATATGATTGTCTTTGGAACCACTGAATAGATGAATATAGAAATAAAGATGGAAGAGAAGATGTCTTCTATTGTGAAAGAAAGGGAAGTTGCTGGTCTAACTATTGCTGATTTGAAGAACAAAATTAAGATGATATATATAAAAAAGAACTTTCAGTTTTTTGCAAGTAGTAAAAAAAAAAAAGTGGAATTGGAATGGTGGAATTTTAGTTATTTTAACAAAACTTCCACCAACTTTACACCTTCGCAAACAATTACATTCAATGCTATTTTTAAACTGAAACTGTTCATCAGCTGCTATTGATATGTGTGAACAACAACTGATTCAAGTTGTATTCAAATTTTGTTGATCAACTATAATCGTTCAATTAAACTTGATTCATGAGAATGCGCCTTTAGTATATGTATCTTGCACCCATGTGGCTTCATTTCTTTCTCCTGGTCTTATCAGTTCAATTTAACTTAAGTAAACAAAGACTAGCTTAAGTAGAAACCACTAATATATTTAATGGTGATAAATTTTGTTCATTTAGGAATTTGATTTAAGAGTAACTATTTGCCTCAATTACTATACAATGTGCCTTGGAATTTAAGGGAGATGCATTGATTAGTTTTCCCCAGTAGCATAATACCAGTTTTGCTTAGCAACTGATTTTTTTTTTCTTCTTGTCCATTGATTCATGTAAGAATGAAAAATATTCTATATAATTGAAAATTGCTATTCTGAGGTTTATACTGATTGTAAATACTGCATGTACTTTACTTTTCTTGGTTTTGTTTAAATATTACCTAATATTAGTATAACTGTTTATAGATTTCAAACTGTGATGGAAAAAAATGCTTAAGCTCATGTTTCTGTTATACTTAATAATCATTGAGGGGGAAAACCTTTAATCAGTACTCTCTCTTATATTCATTCCACATGTGCAGTATTTAGCAGTTATCATCATGTGGATAAATATGACTTATACAGTCAGCACCTAACAAGAATTTCTAATCTAAATTTTAGAATGACATATTATACATCAAGTAAACGGTACATAAAATTTTAATTTTTATTTATGTGTTATTGATATTAAAAATGTATTAGTGTAAATCCCCAATTTTTTTTATATATTTTTTACTTCCTAGGAAATTAACTGTTTATTTTTATTCAGTTTCGAGACGCCCCACATAAAAAGGGTATTAAAAATGATCAGACAAAGAAGAAAAAAGGTAAGAAATCTTTACCACTGGGAAATGATGGTGGTATTTCATATATATGTTATCTTGACATGCATCTAACTTTATTTGTTCTGTAATAATTTAGCCAGCCCCTTCATGAAGAAGTGTTTATTATCTCCTGCTTTAGCTGAAGTTATCGGCACTAATGAGGTGTGTATCTCTTATTATTAAACTGCAATCATATACATAAAGAATAATAATTTAGCATTTCAGATTTTTGTAACTGTTCTTTATATGTGTGTACAAGTCATTCTTTTATTCTCTTGTGATAAAACTATATGTTGTTGCCATGTCTAGG
Source organism: Dolomedes plantarius (assembly GCA_907164885.2). Lineage (NCBI taxonomy): Eukaryota > Metazoa > Arthropoda > Arachnida > Araneae > Dolomedidae > Dolomedes > Dolomedes plantarius. Next base: position 57,641,485 of record OU015494.1, on the reverse strand, counting down.
AATAGTAAAGGAGAAAAAAAGGAAAGAGATAAAACTATATACAGTAAAAATTGTTTATAAGAACACCGGATATAAAAACATATCGCTTAAAAGAATGGAATTGTTAGTTCCCGGCCAATTCTCATGTGTTATAATGGATACAAAATCCGGTTATAATAACATCGTTAATAAGAACATATCGCTTTTAGTTACATAAAATTCATTGGTGTCTGGGAAAATAAATCGCTTATAAGAACATGTTAATTGTCAACGGACGGGAAGTAGCAGCACGTTGTTCCTCTACCATTTTATCCTTTTTTATATGTAAAATAAAACCCAGCCCTCACGAACTAATTCGGCTGTGGTCAGCCCTCATAAAGTAGGAATTGCTAAAAAAGTGTGCCTCAAGAAAACAAAACTTGCCAAAAAAAGTGGGCCACCGCCCATACCCCTAGTGACTGGGACATAATGATCGGAAGTGCTGACCCCACCAAGCCAGTCCCCCAAAACATCCACCCACCAGTGGAGTCCGATAAGAAAAATTTATGAGGTGCGAAACCAACCCAAACGGCAGCAGAAATTCCAGACTAGTGACGAGATGAAAGAGTGCATAGCATTTACAACTTTTTCTACAGCCGACAAGTCATCACAGTTTGTACCTCCACATATTCAATGATGAGTGTAAAACGCAAAACTTTCACGGTTGAGGAAAAAATTCGTATAATTTCGAGATTAGAAAATGGGGGGGGGGGAAATGGAGCATTAGCCAACGAATTAAAAGTGAGTCATGCCACAATTTCAACTATTTTTAAAAATAGAGGAAAATTAAATGAAGAATTTGAAAAAGATCGGACTAAAATTAAGAAACTTCGAAAAAGTCCACATGCTGACATAGAAGCTCTTTTGCAATGGCTTAAAATTCAAAGGAGTGCCAACATTCCCCTAAGTGGACTGATTTTGCAAGCGAAAGCAAATGATTTTGCGAAGCTCTATAAAAAATATGATTTCGTTTGTTCAGCTTCGTGGATCCAGAGATTTCGGGAGAGGCATTCCATTGTGTTCAGGAGAATCAGTGGAGAATCGAAGGCCGTGCCACCAGGAGTTTCTGATAACTGGCTTAAAACCGTTTTGACTGCGTTAAGAGAAGGCTATGAAGACCATGAAATCTTCAGCGCTGATGAAACTGGGCTATTTTATAGGATGACCCCGGATAGGATGTTGCGTTTTAAACATGAAAACTGCAGTGGTGATAAGCTTTCAAAAGAAAGGATAACAGCTATGGTTGCTGCAAATTTAACTGGAACTGAAAAATTGAAGGTTTTAGTGATCGGGAAATACAAAAAACCGAGGGAATTTAAAAATATAAAATCGCTGCCAGTTGATTATCATTCGAATTCTGAAGCTTGGATGACGGGAGAAATCTTTGAAAACTGGTTACGGAAGTGAGACCAAGAACTTATTAAACAAAAAAACAGAATTCTTATTGTGGACAATTGCCCAGCCCACCCTCCGGTTCAAGGTCTTCATGCCATTAAATTAACTGTTCTTCCTCCCAACACAACCTCCGTATTACAGCCTATTGACCAAGGTGTCATCAAGTCCTTAAAATTTCATTTCAGGAAGAAATTGATTCTACAGATCATTGACGATATTGAAAATAAGAAAGAACCAAAGATTTCAATACTGGACGATATCATCATGCTAGAAAAGACGTGGAATAGTGTTAAACCTTTAATGATTTCTAACTGTTTCCGGCATGCTGGTTTTCTTAGGGGTGAAAATCCTTCCATTTTTCAAATTCAAGACGCTAGAGATGAAACGCTTCAAGACTGGGCTCGAGATTTGCCAATAGAACAAGATTCACTTCAGGAGTACGAAGACATAGATTTGGCTCTTGCAACACATGGGAATATAACGGATGAAGACATTGTTGCAGGCGTAAATGCAGAGATGATGATATTGGCGACAGTGCCAGTTCAGAAAATCATTTGAACGAGTTTTCTTGCCCGAGTTTAAAAGAAATGTTTTCAGCAATCAATACCGTTAATAAATTTTTAGCTTGCAATGACGATTTTGTGAAGGATCCGATAAAAAAAGGTGTCAAAGAACTTGTCCCAATAACCGAAAATTCTTTTTATTTACAAAAAAAAACTAAACAAACAAATATTACTGACTTTTTTTCGGTAAATCAATAAACATATAAAAACAAAATATTGCATTATGTATGTATTCATAATAGCTATATAATTTTATTAATTTTTCATTTTAAGCATTTTTAGAACTATGTATTTGAAAAATTTCAAAAAAACATATTTATATGAAAATAAGCAGTGTGTTTTTCCCTGATTGGACTTGAACCTCTTAACCATTTTTTGAATGCCATGTTTCAGGTGTAAATAGAAATTATGTGACAATGAATTTGGTATTTTCAGCAGTTTTAAGTCATCTATCAGTTATAAAAACTATCGATTATAAGCACCAGATTTTAAAGTCCCCTGGATGTTCTTATAAATGATTTTTACTGTATTGTGCTCATTTGTAGCTTGGAAACGTGATCAATAGTTTGCAGTTGTAACTACAAGGCACATTCAATGTCTTGTTACAACAGCGGTGTATATAATAACTAAAATCATAATCTATGTTTTTAATAAATTTGACTTGGATAGCATTGGATTAATATATTGCTGAATATTTGTTGAACACTTCGTCCTGAGACAATAATTCCCTGTTACTATCATTTTTGAAAAGTTTTTGCAATAGCTAAAATAACTAGAATAGAGATTTTATTCTGTGTGTTACAACAGCAGTATATATTTGCATCTTGTATGGTCTGAAATATACATATCAAAAATTTCACTCTTATATCTTAAAATTATATAACTCCCAAGTGCTAGCCTCTAATATCATGAAATATAAGGATTGGTGGAGTGTACATAACATCAAATCTCATGTTCATAGGCATCAGAAAATATGTTAATAGATTTGCACAAAGCCTCAAAATTTTAAAGTTTTTAGTTTCAAACTTAACATTATACACCAAAAAAGTCCTTTATTCCATTTTAAAACTATTTCAAGAATTGTACACCATACCACATGATTTAATATCTAGCATTAAGGAAATGAATTCTCAAATCAACAAAGCATTAAACTTCACACATAGAGAAGTAGCAACTGTATTGTTTAATTATTAATATACCAGAAATTAAAGTATAGCTCTTTTAACTTTATATATAAAGAAATTATAATAATTACCGCAATTACTTCAAATTATAATACATACATAAAAAAAGATGCATACATAATTTCAGAATAATAGTAGAAAAATGACTTAGAAGAAATAGAGATGTCCTAAAAATAGAAAAGCTGAACCTTCATTCCTTTTGTAAAGTTTATTCTTATGTTACTGCATCCCCATCAATAACGACCCCACAATAATCAGAAACGACAACACATCTGTATTCTCCAACATCAGAGAGGAGACCAGCAAAAGTTTTTTTTTCCAAATTAGCAGTTAAATAAATAACACCTTCTCTCCCATATATAAATTAGAATCATAGTTTCAAAAGAGGACTTTCTCTTTGTTAAATATTAAAAATGGGGAAATCATGTTTGACCAATAAAAATTAATCAGCTGTCAGCTGAAATAAATTTAAATTTTTAAGTTTAAGTTAAAATTAATTAAAAATTGTGTTTAAATAATTTCTGTTATTAAAATAAATGGATGAAAGAGAGTGCATGGAATATTTTGGGCTATTATTATTTTGTGCAATTTTTTTCTAGTAAGAATATGAACTCTCTGGAGCAGCTTACCAATGTGTAAATACCTTATTTTTGATATGGGAATGTATTCTTAAAATAAAATTGATTGTTAACATTCAGTCAATGTATTTGAGAAGCATTTATATTGGGATTTTTTAAAGAATTGTCTCTTAGGAAATAAAACATTTTTTGTGTTGCATTAGAAAGAATCTTTTTCGTTCATGTAAGTTTTCTAATATGCATTTCTGTGTTTTCATAGATGTCTCGTCCTGATATTGTACAAAAGATGTGGTCTGTTGTGAGGGAGAGGAATCTGTTTGTAAGGTTTTTGGTTATTCTCTTGGTTAAAAATGTTGAGTTTGTTTTTCTCATGTAAGCTTATCAAATTTTGTTTTTCTCTTTTCTTTTTTTTCTTTTCTTTTAGGATGCGTCCAATAAACAGTATGCTTTTTGTGATGATCAGTTAAGAGAAATATTTGGTGAGTTATTTTATTTCAGAAGTATTTTGAAACTCATCAGATAAATATATTAGAAGCATAAAATCAGTACTAGTTCAAGATGCATAGTATCTGTAAAATAGTTTGTTTTTTTCTCCTTCTTTAAGCTGGGTGCTTAAAAAGGTCTTAATTTTTCCTAACTGAAAAATGCAGATTTGTTGCACAAGTTTTACACTGCATGGAAATGTTTTGCCTGGGATTAATAAGCTTTGTACAATAATCAGGGAGTCCTCTGGTTGTAAAATTGAGAGATGGGTTTCAAGCCCCAACCAAAAAAAATCTGGTTATGCAAGGTGGAATTCTTAAATTTTCTTGCTATGAAATATATTTGTGTTCTCTTCACCCCAACTTTCTACTGCAGGCTGACTATTTTGGCAAAGTAAAATTGAGCTTGGTGAGTTGTGTAGTAAATGTGATTTTTAATTTAGATTTGCAAATTTTTAAAATGATCTCATTTTCATTAATCTCATATGCTTGAAATTTCAATTCAGTTCCAAGGAAAGCCTAAAAAGTATACTTTTTAAAAAATATAAAAAAATTTTAAAGATCAGTGAGGTTGATCTGTTTTTATTACTGTTTCCATAGAATGTTATATACTTGAAAACTTTGCTAACCTATAAAAATGTTTATGTTGATGATCAACATTCATACTTCCAAACTATTAATTCCAAGTGATTATTTTATTTGTAGAAATTTTATGAAATTAAAACAATTTGCATTAAGAAAAAAATAGTTAAACCTGACATCACAAAGCATTTAGTTGTTTTTATCCTTTAGAAAGAATTTATTTGCTTTTCTGGAAAATATTTAAGATACATGCGTTAACACATACATGTAATCTTAATATATTAACATAGTTTTGTAATCTTATCTTTTAACCCTGCTGTTCTGTTCGGGTCAATATGACTCAAAATAAAATTTATACGTTCATAAAAAAATATAGTACAGGGATATTTTCATGAAACTTCTTGACATTGTTGGTAAATAATATAAATATGTACTCCTAGTGGGATTTATGTTTATTTGTACTTCGAAGGAATATTTTTCAATTTATACCTAATGTATCGTTCGGGTCAGTATGACCCAATGCAAAAAATCATTTATTTTTACTCAAACATGTTCCCTTTTGTTTGGAATAATTCAAAAGAATTCTCTAATTTATCCGTATTCGAAAAGTACTTCATTGACGTATGTGTTTGGTCACATGACAAGAGAGCGTGTGCAAGGTCAAAAAGTTGATACGATTTGCAGGGGGCCAAACTATTTGCTCTTATTGCAGCGTTTCTTTTTTTCTGCTGTATTTCACTTTCTGATATACTGTAAAAGAGTTGTGCCTGTGAATGTGAAAAAAAAAATGGCGAATCGCATAAATTTGAGTCACGCTGGTATAGCTAAACTAATAGAAGCTTCTGACAGCGAAGAAGAAGTATCCGAGTATGAAAATCATACAAGTGATGAAATTGAGAGTGAAAGTTCTGACAACGATTTTGATACCGATATTCAACAAATGAACTATAAAAAGAGTATTCAGTCCAAGAATCGTGAAATAAAGTGGAAGTTGGATCCACTGCCACATTCTTCTCAATCAACAGCTTCTAATATTATAAAAACTTCTCCATGGGTCACTAGATATGCAACGGCAAGGATAACAGACGTAAAAAGTGCATTTGAGATAGTATTCAATTCTACGAAAGCGAAATCATAAAAATGACTAATATTGAAGGAGAAAAGGTTTATGGAAAAAAGTGGAAAAATATTGAAAGTAAAACTTTTCAAGCATATATTGGATTATTATTTTTAGCTGTTGTTTATAAATCATATGGAAAATCAACAAAAGCTTATGGGATAAAGAAACTGGCAGAAATATATTTCGTTGCGACAATGTCCCTCGAAACATTTTGCACCATATCGAGAGTTATTCGTTTTGATAATAAATCCACTCGTCAACAATGAAGAAATATTACTGTAGATGAACAATTAGTAGGATTTCGTGGCCGATGCCCGTTCAAACAGTATATACCAAGTAAGCCATCTAAATATGAGATCAAAATATGGACTTTATGTGACAGTAAAACTTTGTATGTACTGAAAACACAAATTTACACTGGAAAAGAACAAGGGTCAAAGCCAGAGAAAAATCAGGGAATGCGAGTAGTGTGTGATCTTACTTATGGGTATTCGGGACACAATATTACATGTGATAATTTTTTCACATCTTACAACTTAGGACAACTTCTTCTAAAGCCGAAAATGACTATGCTTGGCACCATTAGAAAAAATAAATCAGAAGTTCCTGAAGAAATGCCAAACAAAGAAGTTCACAACTCATTATTTTATTTTACAGAAGACGCAACAGTTGTAAACTACATCCCAAAAAAGAACAAGAATGTTATTCTTATGAGCACATTGCATCATGACAAAGAAGTTAGCAATAGACCTGACAAAAAACCATTAATAATCTTTGATTATAATTCAACTAAAGAGGCTGTGGATACTCTTGATCAACTTTTAAACACGTACACTTGTAAATAAAAACAAATCTCTGGCCCATGATAGTATTCTATAACATGCTTGATACTTCTGCGTACAATGCATTTGTTCTATGGACTTCAATACATAGTGAATGGAACGAAAGCAAATTGACCAAACGAAGGCTATTTTTAGAAGAACTAGGAAAATCACTCATTTTTCCACACATTGAAGCAAGGCTACACCTACCAAGAAGTGAGGACTCAATAAAAGTAGTGAAAGGAATACAGAGAAAAAGGGAAAACGTACCATTTGGATCTGCTGAGAATACTTCATTGTGTGTCCAAGGTGCTTTCTCTGTCCATCAAGCAATGACAACAAAACTAATATGTTATGCTGCAATTGTAATATATTACTGCTCAAATTGTAAATAAAGGTATGTTTCAATTTCGAATATTTTTCTGTTATTTTTATAGATTATTATTATTGTAAGTTTCAATTTAAAATATTTTTCTGTTATTTTTATAGATGCTTTATATTATTAGATCTATTTTTAAACTTACATTATTATTATTTAAACCATTTCTTAAATGGCACCTGTCATTTACTGCAAGAAAGGTTAGTTTTCTGAATTGGGTCATATTGACCCGAACGCTACATACGTGGAGTAAATACAAACAGAACAGCGGTGTTAAATGTGCTTGAAAAGTGCTTAAGAGTACTTATTTTTCAAAATGAAATATAGTTTCTCACCCAGTAATTATTACGAGATCTTTCCTAAGGGTCGCATTAATGTTATTTAATTTTTTAGTTATATCTACTGATTCCAGATACGAAAAACACTGACATGGCAACATTCCTTTATCTCTTCAAATCAGGGTTTGTATGTTTCTGGAAAATTGAATTGTCAGGGAAAGTGAAATTATGTATAAAAGTTAGGGAAAATACTCAATATTCCCCCAAAAAACCTAAAATTGTCAGGGAATTTCTTACTGGCTTTCCCTAGCTTTGCTGCCTCACTGTTAAGGTAATCCAGATTTGATTTAAATTTTTCTGAATAAGCAGTTATTTGCTACAGAAAACAAATTTCTTTCATTATTTTCCAAAAATTTTATTTTGATGAAAATATCTAAAATTTGATTCTAATTTTTACAAATTTCAGCCCATTTCTGTATTAACGAAGAAAGGTAGATGACTACCAGATCATACTTTGTCCTTAGTAATATACCCTTGAAGCTTATATTGTATTATTGTTTAACTTAGGTTCAAATATGTAGGATTCTTTTTCTCTCTCTCTCTCTCTCTCTCTTTTGGGTCATCTGAGATCCTCCTCCTTTGTTTATTCTGTTTTTTATATTGATAAACTGTGTAATCTATGAGTTTTGTGTAGATGCCTTATTACTTCTGTCGTAATGACCATTAATAACTCAGTATACAGTTATTTGCTTTTTTTTCTTTTTAGGCATTATTTTGTATGGGTATCCTGATATCAGATAGAATTTTTTATTTAATAATTTTTACAAAATACATTAAATATAATTATAAAACAATATACAAATTTGTCAATTTTATATTTATATAGGTTTTTAATTAATCAATATTAAAACAACTTTTAATAATTTGAAACTTTGTCATAAGATGTACCTTTCTGCCAAATCATTTAGAAAAGTGAAAGGGGAAAATCTACTATTTAAGAATATGGATAGTGTCAAAAGCTATATTTCCCTTGATGAATGTATTGAACGTATAGTGAAGAGATTAATGAATAATTGATTGATGGGGTTTGTGACTACTCAGTTAATTCCTGTTGCTACAATAGAGTACTAGTTTAAATTTAGTAGGATTTTTCCTTGTTAGCAATTATCCTTTAGCCTTGTTTAGCACTTAGGCTACCCTACAAGGTGCTTCGCTAATAAGAGCATTTACATTGGTTCACTAAAAAAATATTTCAAACTCATATTCCATAATGAGTTAAGGCAGTAAAAAGTATGTAAATGTTAAAATACAGATTTTTCATGCATTGAGCTCTATTTAAAACTCCCCTTTTTAGTGATAAATATCATTTTTACAAATGCTTATAGCAAACTAACCAATATCAAAAATGTTTCTAAATGTTTTATCCTTATTTACACTTTACGCATTCTGTAAAATTCCAGTATATTATGAATGATTTTACTCTCAGTCTACTCATATATATATATATATATATATATATATATATATATATATATATATATATACAGTCAAACCTCGATATCTCGAACTTGAAGGGAGAGACAAAAAAAATTCGAATTATCGAAAAATCACATGTTATCAGTAGTAGAATAGAGAAAAAAAGCTTTTTTACATACCTTTTTAAAAAGTAATCCATTTTTTATTTTAATAAACACGATTTAAAAAATTATTTTAAAAAAAGATCCAATTGTTTGCTTCAGAGGAAAGTATGAAATTTTATCATTATCGTAGAGGAAGACACAATGTTCCAAGCTTTGTCTTCCATTCGCATAGTTTGTAGAATATTTACACCAGATGGTGAAACACCTAATTTAATTTCGGACAGCATTTTTTTAACCACTTGATGACGATACTTGACTTTGAAACTTCGGATGATGCCCTGGTCAAGTGGTTGAAGTTTTGATGTAGTATTCTGGGGGAGGGATTCAATTCTTATGTTTTCCACTCTAGGTATGTTACTATGCCCCGTACAATTATTGAATAAAAGCAAGTTTTCAAAAAGGTTAGATGTCATCCAAGCTTTTCGGTTAGCTTCGCAATCCAAAGGAAAAGATTTTATCCCGCTTTTTTTTTTTAAATCCGATTTCCCTATCATTAACGGTTTTAACTTCTCTGTTCCATTCATATTCATGCAAAACAATAAAGTTAAGCGCTCTTTTCTCCTCTTCCCTCCATGACATGCTTCACACTTTACATACATGGTTTTGTCTGGAGTGCATTTAAAAAAAGTCCTGCTTCATCCGCCTTGAACACATCTTTTTCGTCGTAATCATTCAGTATCAAGCTTACTTTCTTTCTAAATTCTACACAAACTTCCTCATCTACGCTAGCAATTTCACCACACATTTTCAAAATTGTAATGTTATTTTGTTTTTCAAATTTTCAAACCAACTATTACTGCCTTTGAAATTTAAATAACCTAATTATTTTGCAAAAGATTCAGCTTTATCTTTGATTAAAAGTCCATCTAGGGGGATGTTTTGAGTTCTACAATGCGTAATCCACATTACTAGGCACTTCTCCATATGGGGAAATTCAATGGTTTTGAGCTTCTTTAGCTTGCCTAAGCCGTCATTGAATTTTTCTAGGGTAATTGCTTTATTCTTTAAAATTGTTGACAACGTGCTGCCTGGAATCCCAAACTCATTTGCAATTTCCTTTTTCAAACTTCTTTCAACGTCATCGATAATTTACTTCTTCACTTCAACAATAAGCGTATTCAATTTTCGTTTGTTAGCCATTTTGAACAGATGACTCGCAGAAGATATTACCTTCTCCAAATGTTGTTTTTGAACGATTTCTATGTTTTCTGCAGTAACCAAGATAATGAGAAAGGAAACTTTTTAGCCTTTAAAGGAGCGGCACTAGCTTGAATGCGAGACAGCCCAGTCATGCATTTACACGTGCAGTTTTTTCTTTCACACCTTGTTGGAATGATAAGAAATTCTACAAATCTTCTTGGAACCCACCCATTTTTTTTTTCATGCCTTTATTTCCTGTTTCGTTAAAACCACCCCAACCCCTCTAGAAAGTAACCTTGAAGAATAAAGGGACAAAAAAATGAAAGAAAGGATGAATGGTCACTGCATATGCATGGCAACTGACTGAAAAGACATAAGGAAACAATAAACAAGAGTTTCAACTCCCATCTTGGGGGGTCAAAGAGAAGTTGTGATTGCATTGTTTTATCTTTCGTGTATATACCCCTCCATTTTAAAGTTCATGTAAGGTTTTACCACTGTAATTTTTGAATAGATGTTCCATTCTTTGGAAATTTCTATTTTTTTATTTTTAGAAAACTTTTTCTTCTCCATTTATGGAAAAAAAATTCAAGTTATCGAGGGATGAGCCAAAAAAATTCATCAAATCAAGGTTTTTTTAACATTGAGTGTATAGGAAATTTGAAGGGAATTTTTTTTTCTTCGAGATATCGAAAAATTCGCGAAATTGAGGTTCGAGTTAGCGAGGTTTGACTGTGTATATATATATATATATATATGTATGAAATATGCATTTATATAAATCTCAATATTTTCTGCCTTTGATATTCATTCTAATAGTTAATAGGTTAAAAATTTATTTTTATTTACTGTAAAAAAATGTTTGTCTGTTGTTCAAGAATATTGTGTACACAAGTTATAATATTGGGTTCAAAATTATTTATAATGAGAATATTGGTATCTGGCTAAATTCAGTAGTAGATGACAAAATATTAAATATGTAAATGTTAGAATATTCTTTAAAGACATTGAAATTTATCAAACTAATACCTTGAACCACAGATTTATTATAAAGTTATGACAATACTATATGGTCAAAGTTGAAACTTTAAAGTGAATGTTAAATCCAGTGGGTGTGTTCATTCTGCACTTTGTGCAAATTAAGATGGATATCCTTGTGTTTTTAATTTACATTGCTGTGTTGTTTTCCCTTCCTCACTCTCTGAAATAGTTTAAGTATCAGTTAATGTATTTTGTGCATTACTGTTGTTTCTTACACTTCTAGATATCAAACTACTGATTGAGCTTGAACTTTTTGGATAGGATGTTACAATCTTTACAAGTTGTAGGTATGCAGGATTTACCATGGTCCTGCCAGTCCTTTACAATACCCGATAGGAAAATCTTGGAGAGCATCTCCATGTGGTGTGTCAGCTTTATAGTATTTTGTCTTAGCTGAAATTTTTCCTTTGACATCCAAAAAAAATTGGAATAAATATATTTATATATATTTATTATAATAAATGAAAGTAGTCTTTCATTAATATACTAAGCCCAAACTGGAATTATAAAATAACAGACTGCACATCGCATATAAAACTTAGATAAAGTTGTTATGGTACTTTTAATCCCTCTTTAAATGGAATTTTCATGTACACAAGAGTCTCATTTTCTTAGGGTATTTTTTTCCTTTCTTCTAGGTAAAAAAAGGATACGTCTTATAGGAATGATGAAATATTTGAAGAAGCATATCAAAGATATACATTGAGTGTGTGTTTGAAATCATGAAAGACTGCTGCAGAGTACTGGATCATTGTTAACCCTTCAGAGTGTGCATCTTTTTTACATCCTATGTGTTTAACTTTGCAATTTTATAATTTTTTCATGTAGGTTATTACATGCCTTCTGTGATTATTAAATTACTCTGAATCAAGGAAATGAGCAATAAGGAATCAGTATTAAAGTATATACATTATTCATAAGTGATCATATTTCTATTTCTATGGCTTTGGCATATTGTTGAAATTTAAAAACTTTATTATTTTCATTGTTCTAATCTATGCCGTGTGCATTTCTTTCTGGGAGTAAATACTCATACAGCTCAGATTCAAAATATTAGAATAATTTAGAAAAAGTAATAAAGAAATTATTTTCCATTTATTTATTTTTGATACTCAGTAAATGCAATTAAATTTCTTATAAATTAAATCTGGAATGTTTAGATAAGATTTTAACATTTACAAAACATAAAATACAATAAATTAGGTATACAACAGCTTTCTGAAACACATCAAAATATTAGAATAAAATTTAGATTGGTTCAAAATATTAGAATATTTTATTTTACGCAAAAATATTACCTTATGAATATGAAGTAAATGGTAGTTAATATTTTGTAGCATCCCCGTTAGCTTTAATAACAGCATACAATCGATCTTGCATACTATATACAATATGTTTACAAACATTTCTATCAATATTAGCCCAAATAGACTTTAAACGTGCTACTAACTGGGTTTTACTTGAAGGAGGATTTTCTTGAAGTTTTTTCTTCATTATACCCCATAAGTTTTCGATGGGATTAATATCTGGTGAGTTTGGCCAAGGAAGTGCCTTAATTTTACGTTGGCGGAACCAATTCTTAGTTGACACCGAGGTATGCAGTGACGCTAAACCTTGTTGAAAGATGAAATCATCTTCAAATAAATCTTCTGATGATGGAATCATGTAATATTCTAAAATTTCTTGATATATCTGAGAGTTAACCTTTTCGTAGACGATGCATAACTTTCCAGGTCCTTCTGCACTCATGCAACCCCAAACCATGACACTAGCAGCAAATTTTACTGAACATTTAAGGCATTCTTTATCAAATGCTTCTTGCTTCATTCTCCAAACTCGAATACCTTGATTACCATATGAAACACAAAACATACTTTCATCACTAAATAATATTTTTTTCCAATCTTCTTCGTTCCATAAACGTCTTGATTTACACCAATTCAATCTTATATGCTTTTGGTTTGCAGTCATGAGAGGTTTTGTTTTCAGTACACAAGATTCAAACTTAAATTTATGGAGATGTCTTAATGTTGTCGATTTAGAAACTTCAACTCTTTCTGCTTTCCATTTTCGGTGCAAGAATCGCACACTTTTAAAACAGTTTTTCTTAACTATATGCTTCAGTTTCCTGTCATCTCTAGGAGATGTTTTTGGTTTTGGGCCACCATTTCGGCGATTATTTTGAAATTTTCCATTTTTTGAATATTGTGTTAGTATTTTACTAACGCTTGATTGCGAACAATGTAAATAATTCGCTATATAACATTGATTTTTACCGTGCCAATACAAATCAACCATGCGAAGTTTAATAGATTCAGGAATATCACTCACACGACCCATTTTAAGACTAAAGCAAACAAACTGCAAAAAGAATACTGATTTTAAATAAAATCGTCTGAATTTAATCAATGATGCCACCAGTTATGAATTGGTGATAATTGAAGGAAAATTAATGTGAAATATTCTAATATTTTGATCCACTTGAATAAATATTCTAATATTTTGACTTTTCAAAATTTTTTTTTCAATTAATCTTTTCAAAAATATTAATTTTAAGATAATAAATGAGTTTAATCAACAATAAGTTCTTAATAAAAATACCATTTGCATATTTGCATTAAAAGACATTAAATTACCAAATGATATTTTTAATTTGTAAAAAAATGTAATTATTCTAATATTTTGAATATGAGCTGTACAGGGTAAAGTTCTTGTAATCTAGTTTTTTCCACTAGATTTTGAAAATATCCCTCAGGTGATGACTGTAATTTGCAATACACTGCTTGAAGCCATTCTCTTAAAGTTTTCCATAACTGTTGGCCATCTCTAGGGGAATGCTGCAATTTCCTCTCGAATACTAGACTCTATGCATATTTTTAGGGGTTCTTATGTTTCTAGGACAACCACTTCATTATGCAGACCCACTTGCTCTCATGTTTGAAACCCACTGCAGGATTGATTTTTAGACAGGAATGACATCAGTTGCATTGAGCTGAAAGTACATTCTCAATGCCCTCTGGATGTGGGTTCTCAAATCGTTGTTTTTAAAGAATGCCTCAATAAAGAAACCCCAATGTTCACTGGACCAACTCATGGTGTCTACTGACTAGAAAATCTGCCCAAAATGTTGCCACCTCTCGCACTACCCTGCTCCATCCCCACCACTCCCTTACCAGTGACCTTCAGAAATGTGGGCGTCCATTCTGCCACACCTTGGGTTATAATTTTTCAGCCCTCAGTATGCCTTGTTCTGATACTCTAGGCCAGTGGTTCCCAACCTTGGGTACACATACCAGTACTGGTATGGGGACAAGCAGCTACCGGTACACGAATGATTTCACAATTTAAAACAAAAATCTATTAAAAATCTGTATTACGAAAAAAGAAAAGATGACTATGATAAATAATAATCCATACGTTTTAATATTTTAGTTTGGAATTTCTTATCCATTTTTTGTGTTGTAATGCTTTATTGGGATTTACCGAATCTCAAAAGATGCCGTCTATACCTGAATGTTATTTATCACTGCCCCATAAAAATTTGGCACTCGCCTGCGAATTATAACTGTGTATGAGTTCTACTAAAAATTGTGTTTTGTGTTTCAAACATCTTTAAATTAATTGCATATTATTAATCAATAGTAATTCTATTATTAATAAATATTAAGAAGCTGTTAAGGTAAGTGTATTAAACTCAGGAGATTTATTTAAATTGATTTTTTTATATAGAGCTTTGCTGGACATTGAATCGGATCTTCACCTTAAACTGACAAACATTGAGCCCGATGTTACTTCTTTAGTTAATAATAAACAGGCCCAACCTTCTCACTAATTATATATTTTTTAAAGTGATTATTATATTTTATGTATATGTTTAGTGATAAAAATATATCCCAAGTTACTTGTCTTATTACAAATGTTCTCCATTGCATTTTATTCCCCATTTCAAAATGTTTGGCCTACCGGTACGTCATCAAATTGTTTACAGGTATGGTACTATAAAAAGGTTGGGAACCCCTGCTCTAGGCTACTTGTAGTGATTGTTTTCGTTATTAACATCCTTCTATCATCTTTTCTTAAATACCACTTATTGTAAGATATTCCTTTATGAAGAGTGTCTTTTAAGATAGACTATTGAGATGTATGTAGACCATAAACATTGACGATGGACCAGTTGTTAACAATTAACAACGCTTTTATTTCTCAAAACATTTTAAACAACATGAATGGGGAAATTTCCTGCTCATGGAATCACGTCCACACAAAGCAACGTTTACGTTATAACTGAAGAAATTTTGTCTATGTCATATCAGATGCCGCATAGCACATGTGCTCAGACAAAGAGGTATGACGTAATGGAACAAACTTTTTGACATGGAAGGTACAGTGAAACCTCCCTACATCATTTTTCAATATGATAAATTTCTCTTAAACAGAATATTTTGACACTTTCACAAATCCTATTTATTAAAGTGTCATAATAGTATTGTGTAATTATTCTCAATAAAGGGATGCCATGTAACATTTCTATGCACATTTATTTGTATGTGTGTCTATATAATGGTTGTGAGGGAGGTGGGTAGACTATTGGAAATTCCTTTTAACAATGATTCTACAGTTTTCCTTGTGGTGTCATAGGAAACTATGTCTTGTCACTCATATATGTGTGAGATTGAGCTTGAATGAGGGGTTTTAGCTCTTTATTCATCATTTGCTTCACATTGTATGAAAAATTGGATTTTAAATAATAAAGGTTGTAATTGTATTACAAATTAACTAGCCGCTGTGCGACCAGCATGGTCGCTTTTAGTTTTATATTTTCTTTTGCAAAACAACTCAACTGAAAGTAGCATATCTAAGGAATGTTACCATTACCTGTCATCATAAATATATGTTGTTTAGGGGTATTCTGTATAGGGCTGATTCTTAAACATCATGATTAAAAAATGTGAATTTCCATTACTTCAGAACATAGTAAAAGATAAGACTGAGAAACCCAACACCAATGATTTTGTAAATTACTTCCCTCTCTGTATGTGCTATTTTTCAAAATTAAGATATCTACACTTTTTCATTACATCAAATAAGAAATTGTTGGGGAAAATTTTTTCGCTTAAAAAAAATAGAGTAAAAATTCAGCAAGTACTAAAATATACTGTGGTTTACATCACTCTCTGTATGTACTATTGTTCCCAATTCAGATATCTACACTTAATCATATCAAATAATAAATTGTTTGGAAAATTTCTTCACTTATAAAAATGGAGTAAAAATTCAGAAAGTACTGAAAAAAGTGTAGAAAATTAACTATTACTGGCTATCGGTTGCTATGGTTGCAACAGTTAAGCCTAACTTCGCCTCATTTATGCTCTCTCTTAATGAATCATTTCTTCTTCGCTTTCTTTCTTGAGACTGTTCCCAATTTGTCACCAATTTTCATGCAGCTCGCTTTCGAGCATTCTTGATTTCAGTGCATAAATCCATGTTGACACGCGGTTGCAAATTGCGGATTTCCTGCTAATGTTTACATCTGGTAGTTGCAGCCGTTGCCATTTGGAGTGTAGAAATATCGTCGATTTTTGTGCCGCATACCTACACGTTTTATATATATAGATGTATATTTCAATTCTGATATTTCCTTTAGTTTGTGTGTCCCACTTATCCAAATATTTTTATTTCTATTGTTACTTTTAAATTAAAATCCGAGAAGTGACTTTTTTTCTTCTTCCCTCAAACTCTTCTTATATCTCTTAAACATAAGTAAACTGACAAATATACTAACAAAGTTTATATAGTTGTAAAATACATGTTTACAAATTGCAGACTCCTATCAATATTTATGAAGTTTAGTGTATGATCTTGATGTAATCTCAATTTGGTTGCTCACCATAAATCCTTGTACAACATTTTCCTCCCCAGTCCTCAGTATTTTGTAGAGAAGTTTCACTGTAGTTTATGCATATTAAGTAAAAATAAAATAAAATGTCACATACTGAAAAATTAAAGATTTAATTATGTATAATTCATATATGGGTTTTATCATTGTCATGCATTGAGAAAGTTTTGCAATATACTGCTGCCTGAATAAATTTGTATTTAGTATTTGAAACTTTCTAGTTAAAGACTGTGTGGAAACAAAGGACAATCTACGACAATATCAGCTTTAGTTTTAATTTGTGTATGCTTGTAAGTATATAAGATGTCAAAAATAAAACTGTCAAATTATGTATGATGCACTTACTGGAAGGTTAATAATATTTGGATAATTTTATTGTGGTGTATTTAGGTTTTTAAAAGAGAAGGACTTGATGAAGAATTTTGTATTTGAGGGTTTTATACTTAATTTTTTTTACTGTAAGTGATGGGGATCGTAAATATTGTTTTGATTTTTGTGTGCATTTGAAACTTTTTTATAAACTATACTTTACCATTGTATTTTTATTGTTATCTTCACATTTTAATGCATTTTGTACATAATTCTGGTAATAAATCCTCAAAAGGCTTATAAGATATCTGTGTTAGTTTTTTATTGCATGGAAATTAGAATATAAAGAATGATTTGTAGTTAGAATCTACAAGATAAAAACACGCTTAACTCTCAGTTTTCTCTGCAAATTAATGCCCTGGTTTGCCAGAACTACACCATAAAATAATCCACTTTGCAATAAAAATAATTAGTTCAGTGGTCTTAGATTATCTACGTATTTTTTTAAACAAGATTTTGTTTAAATGACAATAACATTGATTGTGTGTGTACACGTATGCTTATGAATATATAGGGGAACCTATTGTTACGACGAAACTTGTGTATTGGGGGGTTTATTTAAATTTTAAATATTATTACTAATTAATGAATTAAAGGTAGGAATAAATCCTACTAATCAAGGTAGGCCTCAGCTAAATTCAAGTACAATATATATGCCATTAGCCATTAGTGGTTAGTACATTTTAAGGACTTGCATTGTGTGTAGCAATAACCCATAAACATATATTAATTAAAATTTACCCTAGGTTCGATGCACTGTTGCATCACTGTGGTGATTAATGAGCCAAAATGAAAAGGAAAAATTAAATCTAATAAATTTACTTAGATAACTTTGGAGAATACCTAGAAATAAAATTACTTCACCTAAAAGAAAAAGCTTCAAATCTGCTGAAATAAAAAAACCTAAAGCTGAAAATCAGACAATTAACTAATAAGGCAAGGACTGACATGACACCACTTTACAAACTAATAATAATTTATTAACATTATAACCATCAATCTGGTAATCAATTCTAATCAACATATTTCCAACATACCAAATTCAATTATCAAAAAAGCAATTGCTGTAAAACCAACATCTATATCCTCACAACACAATCAAATAGATACAATGAAAATTCTAATAACTCAAAAATGAAGTAGCTGGCGAATTAAAAAAAAAAAATTCTATATGTAATTGCTAATCATTAATTAAATTTTAAATTTAAATTGAATCTTAATGATTCTGCTGCAGCTTTCAAAAAGGAGAGAGTTTAAGGATAGAATTTACAGAAAGGAAAGGAAAAAGGAATTTCACCCGTGGCCCTCGCATCAATCTCCGGGATCTTTGCGTCGTCCCGAGGCCAGAGCCTCAGCCCCGACCCCTCGGTCTTTACGCCCCCGCTCTCAGTTCAGGATCCTCGAATCATCTGTTTTCAAACCCGCGCTCCCGAGTCAGCTGCTTGTCACCACTTGCATCAGTCCGTAAAATCATCTTCCATTCCAAGTAGTTCCTCGGCGCGCCGTGAATTCTGATGGTCGAAATGAGAGGGGAAGGCTACAGGTAGCATTCTTGCACTCTGCAATTCGTTATACAATTTATTTTTCCCACCCCTCATCTCGTTCTTGTTGATTAATTTAATTTCACGGCGCCCTGGTCATCCACCTGACGATGTATCCTTGCGCGCCTTCCATCTCCTGTTCTGAGATTTCTTCCCGTTCGAAAAAGGCGCGCAGCGGAAGTATTTCATTACCCCTACCGGATTTTATTTCATTAACCCTATTTGCTACGAACTGTTTCCAGCGTTTGGTGGGACCTTTTATCCAATATAACACTATTGTCGAGTCTGTCCAAAAATACACTGTTGACTGAGTTTTTGGTCAATAGTTTCCTTGACTGTCTTGGTTAATCGTGCAGCTAACAAGGCACCTAGAAGTTCTAATCTAGGTATTGAAATCTGTAGAAATGCCTTTTCAATGTCAGAAGTTAAGGCAATTTTGTTTAGTCTAAAGTTTATTAGAATATCAAAGTGGTTTGGATTCAAATTTGGCCCTGTCCATAAGCAATCATTTAAGGAAAGGTGACCAATGTCATGCGAGCTGGCATCAAAAACTACACGAGTTTTAGTAGTAAGTCGGTCTTGTTTCTGAACCGCCTGATGTGGCAAGTAATAAAGTGGTTTTTCCACCACGTCCTGATTTTTAGTTGCTTCCACCCTTTCAATGATTCCATTCTTGAAATAGTCATCAATAATTTTTTTGTACTGTGCATGCAACTCTGGGTTGCGATAAAATTTTCTTTGTAACGAGTGTAATCTTTGTTTTGACACTTTAAAGTTATCCCCTAATTCTTTAAAATCTCTTTTCCATGGCAGTTCTACTTCGTAACGACCATTGTGAAACGTAGTAGTTTCATTAAATATTTTAATGGCCTGATCTTGTTCCGTTAATTTTGGGTCATCATGTATTATACCAATAGATTCCAATTCCCAAAATGACTTTAGAGTGTTATCTATCGTATCACAGTTTTGAATTAAATAACAATTCATTTTATTTTAAGTTTGGATTTCCTTCAGAGACCCAGTAGTTATCCAGCCAAACACTGAATCTTTCATAAACAACTTATCAGCAACTTTAAAGGAATCATTTTTAATAATCTTGAAAAACAGTTCAGCACCAATAAGAGCATGTATTTTTCCTGGTCTAAAATATGTAGGGTCTGCAAGTTCTATAAAGTCAGGTAATTTTACATCTGAAATATCCAAATAATGTAAAGGAGTTAAATCAGTTATTTTTGGAATAATAAAAAACTCAACACTTTCCTGGAAGCTCTCATCTGCATTCGAAATTGTAGTATCAACTTTTGACTTTATTGTATGAACAGATCCATTTAAACCAGACACTGGCGCATTTACACATTTCTTTTTAATCCCCAAAATATCAGCACACTCATTCGTTAAACAATTTATATTCGAACCATTATCTAAAATACACCTAACTCTTTTCTTGTTTCCGGTAGAATCTTCAATATAAATATACGCTGTGCTTAACAAAATCGATTTGTTTTCTTTTTCCGAAATACTCAGAGTTTGAAACGCTAAGTTTTGCTCTTTTGGTTCTGTGTTTGTTTCCGTAGGACGGTTGAAACCACCGGAAATCGCACCTGCTGTTTTTGCTCTTTTTTCAGAATCAGCGATTTGTTTGTGATGTAACATTGTATGGTGCCTTCTACCACAGATTACACAAGAATATTTAGAAGTGTGGTTTTTATTCAGACAGTTGATGCATAATTTTTCTTCTTTTACCGTTTCAAATCTTCTATGTGTATCCATTCCCTGGAATACGCTACATTTGTTCAAATAATGTGGATGTTTACATAAAACACATTCTTTAGGTTTATATTTTTCATTAGCGTTAATCATTAAATATTTTGTTTTGTTATAGGGGGAAGAAACTTTGTTTGTATTCTTTGCAAGGGGCGTGCGATTTATACCTTCTAGTACTAAGCTTCTTTTTTCCAAGAAAGACAATGTATCAAATTTGGGAACTTCCTTGGAATTTAGATCTGATTCAAATAATCTTCGTGTTTCCCGATCAAGTTTTTGAAGTATAATACTGACTAAAATTATTTCCGATAAATCATTTTTCTCATATTTCAAAACACTCAATGCTCTGATGTTTTTATTTATACAACCAATAAAAGCTCTTAGTTTTTTAGTCGATTCATGTTGTAGTTTCTCGTAATTGAGAATCGCAAGAACATGTGTTTCAAGTAGTAAACGTAAATTTTCAAACCCTTCGGTTAACGCATTAAACAACGAATCGAAAGAATCATCACATGACTATTTGTTTAGCATCGCCCTTTAGTGAGGCGCGTAGATAATACAATTTTTGTGTTTCATTTAATACTTCATTATTAGTAATTAGATCATTAAATTGACTTTTAAGTGTTGACCAGTTCTCTATTTTCCCATTAAAAATAGGGAGAGGTATTTCTGGTAGCTTAACTTTCGTTTTTTCTGTCTGTGCGTTACTTTGGGTTTCGCTGTTTCGGTTCACATTATCAACAATACTAACAGCATTTTTAATTGAATCAAGGAGGGTTTTGAAACTCACCTCCAATATCTCCAGGCGGTCTTCTGATTCACTTAAATCCTCTTCAGCTTCATTTATGTCACAATCAGCGTCATCTAATAGCAGAAAACAATATTGTTCTCGTAAATCTTCCAGTCTTGATTGCAGACTTTCTATTTTACGCATTTTCACACTTAGTTCGCTCGGAGTAGTATTAACTTCCTCAGTTTGTGTTTTGCAGAACTGTTCCAATTTCGTAATATTGCCTTTCAAGGCACCCTCTATTTAATTTCTCCATAGGTCGTTGGTCTACTCCGGCTCGACGGACCACTTGTCTCTTAAGCAGGGCCCGACTTAGCCTAATTGGGGCCCGGGGCAAAAACTTCTTTGGGGGCCCCCTCTGCTTCACTACTTCAGTAATGAAGGACTTAATACTTATTACTAAACTTTCTATTCGATTTGGGGCCCCCCTCTGATGTGGGGGCCCGGGGCAACTGCCCCGTATGCCCCTGCCTTAGTCAGGCTCTGCTCTTAAGATAGACTATTTATATGTGAGTAGACCATAAGCATTGACGACGGACCAGTTGTTAGTAATTAACAACGTTTTTATTAATCAAATGATTTTAAACAAAGTAAATGGGGAAATTTCCCTCTCGTGGAATGACATCCACACAAAGCAACGTTTTAGCTACTACTGAAGTATTTTTGTCTACGTCATATCAGACGTCGCCTAGCGCATGCGCTCAGACAACTATTATACCTCGGACTTTTTTTTTACCCATGTAGTACATAAAAATAAATTAATGCTGCTTTTTGGTACTTAAGATTTGTTAACCTATCATTTTTTTTATTCTTCGTGTGAATTATTTTCATGTTTTGGGGAAAATCAAGAATTAAAATGTCTTTAGGACCTAGGCACAACACCCTGTTGTATCTTGGTCCTACTGATTTTTACTTTTGTAACTCTATTCAAATGTATGAATTTCACCCTAACCCAAACCTGAATAATATGTCTATGGAAAAATCATATAAGTAAATCAATTCAACTGTATTATAAATAAATAAAGTTTAAAATGAAATATAAAAATGAAGCATCAGTTGCTCAGTTAAAGGCTGCATCTCTGAACAAGCTTATGGCTTCCGGTTTTGTAAAAAAAAAAATTTTCCTCAAAACATTCAAATCCAAAATTCACCCACTATTTAATTTCTATCCCATGATTTATCACATTTTTTTTATAACTTATCTTTTTAAATTGCAAGGCTAACTGGTAAACTCATTTTGAATTTGACCATCTCTCTAGAAGTATCTGATTGATCGAGTTCCTCTTCATAAGTAAAAACTTGTTTACATAGTTATTTTGGAAATATGAGAATGTACTCATTTGTGATACTATGAAAATTTTCACTTGCCTAATTAGAGTACAGTAGAGCCCCAATTATCCGCGAGCGGATTATCCGCGGTGCGGATTATCCGCGAGTGCGAGTGCCGCGAAAAAAGAAATTTAATCACGAACCTCAAAAAAAAAATTTTTATTTTTAATCCAAGCCAACTTACAACTGAAATACAATGGACCCTGTACGGAGGTGTACGATGTTTAAGAAAATAAGCACAGTGGACTTTAAATAATATAACAAATTTAAGAGCGAGGCATTGTTTGCCATAGTAAACTCCGCTTGTTGCAGGAGCTCCGTGCTAGACCGATACAAAGTTCGTTCTGATGCATTCTTGCCGCTAGAGGGCGTACATAGACAAATGGGTGGAGACGTTACGACATACATTACGTAACAGACCCTACAGTACGAACGTCGAAAATTATGCTGTACATTCTCAGATGACTGACCTTGACGACACGAGCGGGCGAGTCCACTCTGTGAAGTACATTAGCCTTCCCCTCCCCCTCCCCCTCTACGTATTTTCACGGCCTGCCAGTGGTCTCAGTCGTCAGTAAGTGTGCTTATTGATCAGTCGTGTTTTATGTTTCTTTGTCAGTGCTCAAGCTTAGTGTTTAGTTCCTGAAATTGTGTAATACATAATGGCTGAAAAACGAAAGAAGGTTGTGTTAACGATTGCAAAAAAACTTGAAATTATTTCTAAAATAGAAAATGGCGCTTCAAGGATGTAATAAATTTTATAATTTCATGCTAGCAAAAATGTGTTTGGATTACGGGATTGGGAAAACAACCGTGCGAGACGTTTTAAAGCAAAAAGACAAACTGTTGGCTTTTGCATCAGTGTTTAAAAGTGCTTCTGGGATGAAAAAACGAAAAACAATGAAGAAATCCACCCATAATGAACTTGACTCGGCATTAACGGAGTGGTTAGCTCAGGTGCGAAGTGAGGGCACCCTCGTGTCTGGTCCTAAAATCTTTTTTGATTTGTTAGGCCTGGAAGGAAATTTTGATACTTCGTCCGGTTGGTTACATCGTTTTGAGAAACGTCATGGAATTAGAGAGATTGGTTTACACGGAGAGAAGCTGAGTGGTGATCAACAAGCAGCTGAAGATTTTCAACGTGATTTTGAAGATTTTGTGTCGTCTGAGGATCTGTCATATGAACAAATTTATAACGCTGATGAATCGGGGCTTTTTTGGAAGTGTCTTCCCACTCGTACTTTAGCATTTGAAAGTGAACATCAAGCGGCAGGTCACAAAAGTAGCAAAGGAAATAATTACAATCTTGCCTTGCAGCAACGCTGCGGGTATTCACAAACTTAGGCTTCTTGTGATCGGTAAATCTAAGAAACCGAGGTCTTTTAAGGGGCCAAAAGTAGAAAATTTACCAGTTGATTATTTGAACCCAAAAAAGAAAAGGTTGGATAAACCAGCAGATTTTTCAAGAAAGGTTTGAAAAGATTTTTGTACCTTAAGTACGTAAACATCTTGACTCAAAAAATTTGCCAAAGAAGGTTGTTTTGTTAATTGACAACGCGCCTTCACATCCATCTGCAAGTGTGCTTAAATCTTTTGACGGGCAAATATTCGCAAAGTTTTTGCCCCCAAATGTTACTGCGCTGATACAACCTATGGACCAGGGAGTCATTGCAACCATGAAGAGAACATACAGGACAAAGTTGTTACTGTCAAAAATCGAGGAAGGCTGCGATCTCAAAGAATTTTGGCGGAATTATACAAATTTGGATAGCATTTACGATATTGCGTCTGCATGGGATTACATCAAACCCTCAACCCTTGTTAAATCATGGAGAAAACTCTTTCCGAGTATCCAAACAAATGTCAACCAAAACATTTGTGAAGATGGGAATGAAGTCATGCCGACCGCTACACTTGTTGACCTAGTGATATCCGTTCCGGGAGGTGCTAATGTCGACGAAGAGAATATAGAAGAGTGGCTGGAATGCGACGCAAGTGAGTCGGGGTTTGAACGACTGACTGACATAGAGATAACGAACAAAGCAATGGGAGTGAACGAGAATGAATGACAAAATGAAAGTGAACACGTGGCGCCTACGCGGATGACACACGAAACTGCTTTGCAGCAGGTAGACGGATTGCTTCGATATTTAGAGGAACAAGACGAAGATGCACGTCTAGCAGAAAAAATCATGTTAAGGAAAGTACAATTTAGAATAAAGAAAAGGTGTTTTCAAAGTAAAAACGAGTGACTGATTTTTTGAAAAAGGTGTAACTGAACACTTTTTGTACATACAGTATGTATGTATAGTTTTTTGTTTACCGTTCTTTATTTTAGTGATTTAGACGTAGAGCAAATGTGTCTGCTGTACTGTACATATGTATGTATTTTAAAAGTTTTATTATGTTTTTGTCCAGTAAAACATAGTTTTTTATGTTGAAACATTTTTTGTTTCATGTTTGTACCTCATTTTTAGACATTTTTGGGTTATCCGCGGTGTCCTTGACAACCAATTCCGCGGATAATCGGGGCTCTACTGTAGTTTTAAATGGATTGAAATGTTTAGCAGCTCTATGAATTATCATTTCTTTCTTGAGAATTAAAACTTTCTCTATTTCGGTTTTATGTAACCTTCCTCTTAACATCAGAAGCACTGTGAGGCATGATTATCGCCAAGGGAACCAGTAAAACAGAAACACTAATAAAATGTAAATTAACTAGAAGGAGGTTGTATTGGTTACCTCCGGAGAGAAGATCCCCGAGAAACTGGTCACTCAGGGAGAGATCTTTTTTGATGAGGGGTGGAACGTTAAAGCGAAGGTCAACAAGAGAGGAAGAGATTGTCACCAAACATCCCCCACTTTTCGCCAAATATCAGCATTTGCCCAAAGGAAGAGTCTAACAGGTTTTTTTTTCTGCCGATAGGCAATGGTTTACTCTAAAACATTTGTTCCCAACCTTGGGTTCGCGTGCCAGTACCGGTATGTGGACAAGCAGCTACTGGTATGTGAATGATTTTACAATTTAAAACAAAAATCTAAAAATCTGTATTACGAAAAAAGAAAAGTAATGACTATAATAACTAATAATCCATACGTTTTAATATTTTAGTTTGGAATTTCTTATCCATTGTTTGTGTTGTAATACTTTATTGAGATTTACCTAATCTCAAAAGATGCCATCTATACCTGAATGTGTTATGTATGACGGCCTCATAAAAATTTGGCACTCGCCAATGTATTATAACTGTGTCTGAGTTCTACTAAAAATTGTGTTTTGTGTTTCAAACATCTTTAAATTAATTGCATATTATTAATCAATAGTAACTGCATTATTAATAAATATTAAGAAGCTGTTAAGGTAAGTGTATTAAACTCAGGAGATTTATTTAAATTGATTTTTTATATAGAGCTTTGCTGGACATTGAATCGGATCTTCGCCTTAAACTGACAAACATTGAGCCTGATATTACTTCTTTAATTAATAATAAACAGGCCCAACCTTCTCACTAATTATATATTTTTTAAAGTGATTATTATTATTTATGTACATGTTTAGCAATAAAAATATATACCAAGTTACTTATCTTTATTACAAATGTTCTCCATTGCATTTTATTCCCCATTTCAAAATTTTTGGTCTACCGGTACGTCATCAGATTGTTTACAACGTACAGATACAGTACTATAAAAAGGTTGGGAACCCCTGCTCTAAGAAAAGGCAGTGTTTACAAGAAACAGATGGGGAGAAATACACATCTGCAGTTACAATTGAAAGGAAATTTTAAACACTGTATTACCTATTGGAACTATTATACCTTTTGGAATATTAACTGACGTGATGTCATGGGCGAATCCAGCCGATTTTCAAGGGGGGGGGGGGCTGTCTTCCACCCGGGGGGGGGGGAATGGGAGGTTATGGAATATCCCCTGCTCAGCGGAGGGATCGAGGAGCCTCCCCCAGAAATTTTTTTAAATATACAGTGCTTGAAAACTTCTTCTTAGGCTATTTTAAGTGTCTCAAAAGCACCTTAAAATATTATTTTAAACCAAGAAATTTACATTCTCTCCCAATGTAACATGAAAACCATGGCATTTTATTCAAATACGATACATTTGGATTTTTATTTTAATTAATAAACATTTTGGTACAGTTTTATAACATATTGATACATTTTTCATAATGTTATTGTTATGTAAATAATTTCAGACCTAATTAACTTAAATGTTACAAAATTGTCTCAAATCTTAAACTGTTGAGGACAAAGGATCATATCAGGCTATATTACGTAAAGACAGTATTTATAAATCTAACTCAACCTATTAAAAACTGATAATCCATTTTAATATGTTATATTTAATAAAGTAAAATACATTGTTCCCTTTGTCCAAGCTGTGATAATTTATCATATAAAAGAAACTGATATTTGGACAATTTTATGTAGGTTTGAGGTGACAAAAACAAGTTTTGGCCTAAACAACAAAGTCCAATTTCCTTTTCTTCATTTTAGCAAACCTATCAACGACTTTTTTTTGCATCAACTTTGTCCGCAATTCCTCTGTGAATGTTTAGCAGTGCTAATGCTACAAGTCTATCCTCTCTCATGGTTGTTCTCATCCAGTCCTTCAACCTTCGAAGGGTTGAAAAGGACCTCTCGGCAGTAGCTTTGCTAACCGGCAGAGTTGCAAAAATCTTCATCAATTCGTGTATTGCAGGATAAACCTCCTTGTCATACTTGATGAGAGTTTCAATGCCTGTTTCTGGAATTTCTTCATTTTTTGTGTTTGGTTGCTGATTTAACCATTTGTTTTGCCACAGGGCAACTTCATTGCTAAAAACAGCTCCACTATGACTTGAAATGTTCCCCATAGCAAACTGAAATCTAGAAAACAAGACCTTAGCTGATTCTCTTAGGTTTGTTGGGGACATTTTAACAACCGAAGTGGGTATCATGGTTGATAGTTCAAGGAGTTTCATAATGTCATCGGGGAATCTATCTTTGATATCTTGAAGTATCCTGTCTAATATAGGAATGTAAATTGTTACTCTGTAGAATTCCTCAAGCTCGACAATGCTGGGTTTGGTTCGGTTTTTTTGCCTTTGAGCAATACGAGGCAAAGACACCTCCGTACCCATATCTTCAGCTAAACCTGTTGCTACAAGATATACATCATGGAAAAACTCTTCACACTCTGATCTTCTCTGTTCCAAGGTATAACAAGTAGATTGAAGAGCTTCACTGGCTTCTTTTTGGTCAATGCTCTTTTTTTTGGAATAGCCGGCTAAGAGGAAGAGTGATAGCGAATATGTCTGCTAGAGACGCTATGGAAACTATGAAAGAACTAGTGCTTATATTATTTAAAAGAGACAGTGATTTGGTAGCTGCTTCGGTTTCTTTCCAAGTACTTACAACTTCAAGCACTTCGTGAATTTTTGGAAGGTTTGAACAAAACAAATGAATACTATCGTGGCGTTCCACCCATCTTGTTTAGCAGAGCCCTATAAGCTGTCTGCCTAATTTTTGTTTTAAGACAGAGTTTCTCTTTGGGCTTGCTGTAAAAAAGGAATAAATGTTTTTATGGTGTCGACTGCACTTCTGACCTCTTGAATCTTAGAGGCATTTTTCAGTGTCAAATTCAAAGCATGGTTTAAGCAGGGGCAATGGGTGGCGTTGATAGCACAATGTTTCACAGCATTTACTGCTCCCTTTACCTCAGACACCATACTACTACATCCATCAGTGGCTATTCCTACACAGTTTTCTGGGTCAAAATTATTTTTTTAATTAATCCAAGCACAGTACTTCCTATCACTTTACCAGTCAAGGAGGGTTCACTTAAATAAGTTAAGTCTTCTTCTTGTGCAAAAGCTTCAACGGGTTTTCTAAAATCCACAAAGTCCAGGAAATCTTCATAAACATTTCCTCCGTAGCAGTAGCGTGTGGAAAATGTCAGTTGTGAATCATGAGCAGCATCTGTTGTTTCATCAAATAATATGCTATAGTATTTTGCAGCTGTGAATCTTTCCAGTATGACACAAGTATGTCCAGTATGACACAGTTCGGACTTCAGTTCCGCAACAGTTGATTAATTCATTTTGAATCATTTTACTAGAGTACATTGCATTAGCGCATGCTGACTGGAGGTGTTTGCTGAGATTCTCATCTCCTGATTCGATACGAAAACGCACCAGTTCTCTGAAATTTCCTTCGTTTTGGGTTTGAATTTCCTTTATTACGCGACCCGTTATTCAATAACCACAAGTCAACACACACTGAACCTGTCTTTGTGTCACTCACGCTGTGCGACGGCAGGGAAAGGGATCTGGGCGCGACTGGTGATGGGGCGCGGCGATCGCGTATCTATTTTTGTACACTAGACTCGACCTTCAAACGAAATGCACTGCACTGTCGCACTTCTAATCGACAAGCTCGTTTAAACTTAACGTTTCTTTCCCCAAAACATGGCACTACCGCTACAAATTATATGTTACTTTATTTCTTTTCTTCTTTAAATTTTGAGTTCTTTCTCTAAATTTACAAACATGACCTAAAGGGGGGGGGGGGCTGCAGCCCCCTCAGCCCCCCCCCTGGATCCGCCCCTGCGTGATGTGCTGTATAATCTGAAATGTTTAAATGCTGATTTCTGAAGTCTATTTTCCAAGGTATTTGCAACCAAGTAAAACATCTTTCCTTTTTTTATTAACTTTTAAACTTGCCAAAAGTATGGCTAACAAAAACCAAGTTATGAGAAAATATTTCAAAGAGGGGGAAATTAAAGTTTGACGAAAATTTTCCTTATTCAAATTGCGGAAAATGGGAAAATTTTATAGTGAGGATAAAGTTAATATTGAATTTTAATTAGAAGAGGTCATTAGGGTAGCACACTTTCAAGGCCAGGGCCAACCTTAAGCCAATTGAACCTATTTGACCAGGAAAATTAAAAATATGTCTAAACTGAAATGGCTTTAACATATGAGCTGTTATTTTTGAAAGTGGTATAAGTCCATTTTTGTTCATGTATTGAGATATTCAAAGTTTTGCATTTGAATGAATTTTAAAATATTGGCAATCGTTAATCAATTCGAGTGATGTTTTTAACACTATACACCTTTTTAAATTTTATTATGAAATAATAATTATTAAAATTATTTTAAAAAATATACGATTTTTTTCGCTCCAAATGGACTTATACCACTTTCAAAATTAACATATTATAAAAAATAAAAGCAAGTGGAAATTCAAGTCCATGTTTTTATATACATTAGCTTCACTGAAATGGATTTTTTAATGTAAAAAATAAAAATTAAAATGAAGACATGTAAATACAAGGATAACCAAGTTTATTAAATAATTTTAGTTATATTAAAAAGACTATATAAATAAATAAGTGTAAAATGCAAATTACTTCGTTTGGGATATGGAAAGAAAAAGGTAGATCAAATGAAAATGTGAAGTATTTAACTGGGTTCGTTGATGCTAAGTTTTGATCTTTTAAAGTTTTTCTAGTCAATTCTGAATTACTTAAATGTATGCTATGTTCTTCTAAAAGGTTGCTTTTTTCATTAAGGTAGCTTTAATTTTCATATTTAGCAAATCGTATTTTTGACACGTATCTTTATGTGGGTGATGAAAACTTAACATTATTCTTAAAAATTTTCCTATATATTTGTTCGCTGAGAAATGTATTGTTCTCTTCACACTTTTCAACATACAAGTTGTACATTTTTCTTAAGTTCAAATTAAGTTTTGAGAACTCAGGAATTTTCTGTTTGAATTATCATTTTAAATGAAAACAAAATTACTGAAAAAGATCGCGTCTCCTTTGGCAAAAGAAAAAATAACAGTTGCAAAACCCAAATACCCTGAAATCTGTATCTATAATAATAAATTTTTGTATGATCCAGTATTTATAAAAATAAACATGACTCTAAATTTTATTGAGGTTTTCTGAAACTCCCTTACATTACTTCGGGAAATAATAAGTAATACGATACAGGGTAAAAAGTCCCAAAATACATTGATTACATGAAAATGGAAATCAAAACATGCGATGGTTTTCTTAAAGCCTAAATAGTTAAAACCTTCATAATTTTCTTAATGCCTAAAGAGCGATAAATACTTTCCGCGGGAAATGGTATTGGGGTGTTGATTATCCCCAACCCCTCATTATAAGAATCGACATCCCCGAGGCAGCAACTTGAAAACCAGTTTCAGGTCTCTTCTGAAGGGAGGTCTGCAGTACATTGAACTATGATTTAGGATAAAAA
The DNA here is from genome assembly GCA_907164885.2 of Dolomedes plantarius. Classification (NCBI taxonomy): domain Eukaryota; kingdom Metazoa; phylum Arthropoda; class Arachnida; order Araneae; family Dolomedidae; genus Dolomedes; species Dolomedes plantarius. The sequence continues at coordinate 57,610,306 of OU015494.1, read as the reverse complement.
ATGAAAGAAAAAGTTATTGGTCCGGTGCACAACAGATTCTCACTCCAAACAGTTGTTTGGAATTTCTCCAACCTGGATGTTATGCCAAAGTCATGATTTTGTGACTTGTATGTTTTTTAACAGGTGACTAATTAAGAATGACATTTGTTTAGTATTAAAGTGCTGTGGAGATCTCAAGAGAAAACAAAATTTGAACTTCAAAATATTTACTTATAGGCCTCGAGAAAGTAAATGCTTTAACAGTTAGAATGAAATGAGGTTTTTTTTTAATACTAGCTACATTAAGGAGCTCTAGTGGCACATTCACGAATATCGCTCACCACTTACAAAAAAAAAAAAAAATCATCTGGCAACGGCCTTGGACTAAGGTACAACATTCTCCTATATATATATATATATATATATATATATATATATATGAATGCTGAAAATATTCTTTTGAACCATTTGTATTTTATCTAACTTATTTGGCTTTGTTCAGATGATTATCACACAGTATACATCAGTCCATCATGTCCTTATCCCCTACAAAAGCAGAAACAGACCTATCAAGGCATGGGGTAACGTATGAAAAGTCTCGCAGAATCTGACGATTTTTGTTTTCAGCTTCATACAGATAGATATGAAGGAACAACTTGATAGTATGGATTTTGTATCCACTACTTTTCAAGCTGGTGGGGATAGATTCATGGTCTGGAGCACTTTCTTGTCCTTTAGTACTTATTTTTGAATGATGTACAAGAATTTTCAGTTTGTCTCTCAACAATTGCATTTTGGTCAATGCAAATGAACCCCCCCCCCCCCCCTGCATGTTTTCAGTTTGTATCATTGATCAGAATGAGAATGTTTATATATCATCACTCTCAAACCCCCCCCCCCCCACTCCATATATACATGTATATAAATATATATATCATACAGATCCACTTAACTTGCTATGACTCTGCTGCCAGTGTAAATTTGTCAAGTTAAATGGAAGATTAACCAAACAGATTGCAACTTGTGAAAGTTATTTTTGAAATATTAATATCAAGAATTTCTTAAGTTGATGTGGAAGTTATTATTAGCTTTTTAACTCTGTCGTATGAGAAGAGAAAAATTGTTTAAAATATATTCTTTTGAAGCAATAGTTTTAAATTTTACTCCATTGGTCAACAAACTATTCGTCAAAATTCATATAATAAACATAGATGATTTTGAAGCTTTTGATTTCTATAACAAAATATTCTTTCGAAAATCATGTCAATTTTATAACATTTATGCATAAAATCTCTCGGATAATATTTTTTAGCTTTCGCGTTAGGAAAAGGGGGGGGGGGTCTTTCCTGGCCGATTGAGAGGTTTCAATCTAGCACAAGGGTCCCCAATCTGGGGGGTCGCTACGGTTTATTTACACTGCTGGCCATTAAAATTGCGACACTATGAAGGAGGGTTGCAATTTTAATGGCCAGCAGTATATTTTATATACTTTTAAGCATATTTAAGCACAAGAATTTGTCAATATTCATTTACCAAGAAACTATAGGGCAGTGATGTTTTTTATAGGAAAAAGTCTCATTTAAAGTTCAGTTCATTTCTGTTCTGTTCTTGCTTTTAAGCACCTTTGACTATGGGATGAATAATTCTCAATGCTCACCATTTCTTACAAATTTCGTTTTAGTTAAATTATACGTTTGGTTGGAATTAAATTATGGAAAATACCTTCTAGCATTTTTCTTTGTTTTTAAAGACCTTTTCAATGAAAATATGGGGGGGGGGGTAGCAAGATGTGTGGAAACCCTTGAAGCGGGTCGTAAAAGGTCAGGGAACTGATCTAACACGACCATACACAGGGAGCCGTGCTGTGGACTCTTCCTCCCACTCTATGAGTTTTAAAGGGATACCATAGCGGAAAATATGCTCAACTAGTATTTTTCTTCTCGAACCACCATCTCAGGACAGATTTCTGTTGTTAACTTTCCAGTAGTTGCTTCCATCTTAGTTAGGTCTGCCGTGTTCTTTATATTTGGTTATTACATTATTGAAATATTTACAGCTGATTTTAGTGCTATTTTTTCCTCTTTTTTTTTAAGCTAACAGCTTCACTTTTATCGTCTAATCTTTGGAATGAATGAAATCTTATCGTCTAATGCTTGTTTCCGATTGATAGTAAAAATTACAGATTTTTTTTTTTAATAATGGAGATATCTGAGCAATAAATGATTGCAACAACATAAAATGAAAAAAGACAGTAGTGGATATTAGTATTAATATATGTATTTCATAGTAAAGCTCATATCTGCGGAAGAAGATGCATTTAAAAAATGTTTAGACAGAAATCCAAAGTGTTGTGAAATAACTGTGGTTACTAAATTAAAAGACGTTTCCATCAGTAGGCTTTGGGATACCCCAACGACATCACTGACAGATTTTGACTAACTGGATGATAGAAATTTATGTCGAATCACTGGGCTCAGAGGGGCTAGATAATTTTTCTTATGATGTATATTCGAGGCTAGCGGCGAAATCAAGACAATGCACTTGATGGGAAAAATTGATTAGTAAGGTATAATTTATTTGACTAAGAAAAATATCTTGCATACAAATTCTCTTCCTGTAAGGCAGGCCTCACACCAAAAAAGCACGCGACACGATAGCGCATGTCTGACATAAACTGCATTGGAAAACCTGTTATTTCCGCGCCGAGTACTCACACCAATGAAACGTCAGACACTAGCGCCATCTGGTCGGAGTCTGATCGAAGTCGCACAGATAGCACGTGCAGTATATTTGTCGCGAGTTTTGTTCTGTCGCATCATGGCGGATCTAATTCCCGAGAGTTTTGATTTTAATCTTCGCTTTCTTCGAGAATATTTCAACAGACATAGCGTAAAGAAAGCCTGGCATGAGATTTCTTCTCAGCTTAATTGATCGGGTAAGTAACAATTTTGAGATTTTTAATTGAACAGTTAGTTTTTGTAAAGTGTATTTAAGCTGAGTCTGTATAAATTGATATAAAATGATTAACTGCTTGTTGTTTGTTGTAAACTGTAAATATGTAAATTTTAACAACTATAAATATCGTTGATAATTTTAAGAGATAATCTTGCACCAGTTAATTGAAATATATTTTTCAATTTTTATGATATGGTATATACTCTGGTCAGTTTGCTGAAAAATTGTTATATTGAAAATTGGTGAATATAAAACAATTTTTGCAGCATGAAAGTCTTAAAAAATAGTTGAAAGTTTAGAAAACTTTTATTTACTCTCTGTATATTTGATCATATTTAAGGTTTAACACAGTACATTTACAGGAGATGTATAACCAAAGATTTTCTTTTATCTAAGTATCATTTTGATCAAAGTAATTAAACATGAAGGAGATAAATCTTTTATGGTACTGTTCTTGAGATTTAGTCAATAAAGTGTGAAATATGAATAGAATTTAAAATTAAAACCATGGTTTATAAAATTTAGGATAATTTAAAATTTAATAATGAATAAAAGTGCATCAGATTTTGCAAATCTGTGTTTCAATCATAATTTAGTAATGCATACTTTAATATTTAGAAACAACTTTATATTTTTTATTAATTCAACTTTATATTTGTTTAGTTGAACAGTTTAAGACTCGGGGGAAGCATATGTTACTTGTTAAATAGTGATAATGATAATTTAGTATTTCATATTCACTTAGACTTTTCCTTTCTGTTTCATAAATACTAGAGTATAACCAAGGTGCTATACATCTATTACCTATTACTTGTATTTTTTTTTCTAAATTTTCATCAACAAAGACATGTTTGATCATTTTAAGTGGCGCTTATTAAACCAGTATATTAATCATACTTTTAGCATCCATGTTTTGAAATCTAACTACCTCCACTTATACATAAAGACTTACTCTATGTCAGAGAAAGATGATAATCAAAGAATTTAGTTAACTTTAGTTTTAGTTTTATAACTTTTAAATTTATTTATCAAGTTTATCATAATACAATTCTGAACGAATTCTAGACTTGATGCTGTGTAGAATCATTAATTAATATGAAAGCTATATTTATTTTTTGCAAATTTTATTTTAGACAAGCAAGCAACTTCGATGAACATGTGTCATTTATTGAGGATAATCAACTGGATACCAGCCCATTTACTGAGGATAGTCAACCGAATACCAGATCATTCATTGAGGATGATCAACCGATTTCCATCCCTTATCAACATGAAACAAAGTTTTCAATTTAAAAAAAAGTCTTGGAGCTAGAAGAAAGTGCATTAAATGAAAATGTCAAAAATTTAGCATTAAAAAAAAGTCTTGGAGGCAGTGGAAATTGTAACAGATGAAAATGTTGAAAACAAATAAAAAAATTTTTGAGTATACTCTTTTTATTTTTTGCCCGAGTTAAAAAAAATAAATAAATAAAAAATCATTGAACTTGTTATTTGTTATGCATTTAACTATTCCATATTATGGAGCTCATATGTATTTAAAAAAAGGTAAGTGGAGAAATTCCATGGGCATCAGATGAAAAATTTTAAAATGTTTTTTTTCTGCAAGTGTTATATACCATTATTTTCAGAAATAACTGAATTTTTGTAATTTGATAAGAATAATACCATTTCTCACAGGAAACATGCCTTAAAATACAATAGAAAATGCTTTTTTTTGCATTGACCATTTATTGATATTAAAACCCCTTTTTTGCATATCATTGTGGTGCTAATTTTATGTTTACAAAGCCTAAGAATTGTTTGTTTATGATCTCTCACCCTTTTTATAAATGCAGCATAAAAATCTTTGCTATTTATTAATTTTTTTATTTGAGGGGGTAATTAATTATGATATGAGAATGTCATTCTGTTACCAAAAAAACAAATACTTTTTTGGGTGATTATTTAATTATTTTCATTTTCTTGTGGGAAGCTTATCAGAAATTTGAGAGGTGTTATGCGTTTCTTCAGGTTCTCTAAGAATATCGTGCTATTTTTGTTGAATCGTTTTGTTATCGTGCTATTTTTGTTTTGTATAATATCAAATACATTAGTGAATGTTTTTATTTCTTGAAGTGTATGCACTACCCATCAAAATATAAAATTGCTGATTGAAAATACTAAACTTGATGCACTAACTCAGAGGTGGCCAACCGTTTTGGGAAAAGTGCCACTATCTGAAGAAAAAATATTATGCGTGTCACTTCCAACTTTTCCAACATACTAAAAATTATAAAAAAGTAAAAAATGTTATTTATAGGTTGATTATGGGATTTTTACGCAAATAGCATATTTTTTTCATATAAGGCTGAGTAGTGGAGATTTAAAAAATAATAAATAAATCAAATAAATAAACAAACTTATATAAGCATTTTTAATAATCATTAATAAGCATTTTTAAAGGCTCAGTCAGTTAGGTTATGTACAAGATAAAAATGGATAATTTGAAGCATTTAATTCTAAATAACTATTAAACAGGGAGTACTTAATTAATGTGGCTTTTGAGTCATATATATTAGGATTAGTTCTTGAAGATGCTAACAAAATTAGGTGTTTTAGGTGCATATCAGTTAATCTTGAACAATATTTTGATTTTATTATGTTCATAATAGAAAATATATGTTGATCCAAACCTACAACAATATCTGACAGCCAAATTGTGTAAATTTGGAAAATTGCTTGTTGGTACAAATTTCCAAAATTCAATTTAATTAGGATCACTTGCAGTTGAAATAAGTTCCTTATATTTGCTTTTCAGTGTAGTATGGTGCTGTAGGTCAATAATTTCGATTTGGATTTCACGGGGTAACAATTAACGTCTTGCAGAGAAATTAAAAAAAGGATTTGTGAAAAGATCAGCATTTTTTTTATCATCTTGAAAATCATCAAACTTAGCACTAATTGCTTAATGTGCAATGTATGTAATACTTGGTTTAATCAACAAAATGTATTCGCTGTCTTTTTCGTTTTTATTTTTATTCAAGTGATGGATCAGTATTAAATCGAAGTCTTCATCCGAAGACGAATCTTTGAGCTCAGGCCATCCAGACATCGTGTTCTCTACAATTGAATATGGCGCTATCATATGCTTGCGATAGCGCGTTTGTTTACCTTTTACGGCGCATGCTTGTGTAAAACAGTACGTTTCTCCAGTGTGCGGATACTTTCGACATTTATCTCATGTGTCGCATTGCTGACACTTGTGGAGGTAGCAGCGAGCGACTGTCTGAAACATTTGCTTTTTCGGTGTGAGGCCTGCCTAAGAGAATATGTAAGCTGACTAGCATTTCCCTGACAACATGAGAAGCTGTGTGGAGGAAGACCTACATGTTTCGACTAATAAAGACTTCGCTCAGAGAAAATAAGTCTGCTCGAAGTTATATTAGTCGCGCATTTTCTTCCCCAGAGGCGTCGAGGTATAATCAACATCAGTACGTATTTGTGAAGTGAACGTACTAAATGTTAAACTGAGTGATTTTTTATCCATGGACAATTGGAACGACACCATTTTCTTGACTTAATCTAACGATAAGCTTCGAATTATGTAGAGCGGAAGGCCTCAACCAATATTTTTAGAACTTAAAACTGAATCTAAGGAGAACTTATTATGTACTAGCAGTTTTAATAACTGACTGCCAGAAATACTTTTAGTTGACCGGGTCCACATATTCAAATAAACAGTATTGTTAGCCTTATTTACTTCTTACGACTGAAACAGGGTGCTGCAATAAGACCGGTGTCAGTTAAAATTGTTCAGTTGCAGTTTATGACAAAAATTATTTGGTCACATTAGACTTTTTAAAAACGCTGATATCGCTAGTATCCAGTTCAGATATAGAATACAAGTGTGCATGAGCGACTTCGCTTTTTTATCAATAGAGAAACAACTTCTTAAAACAGGAAATAAAGTAAACACGTAGAATCTTATTAAAATGCAACTCTAGTTCACATGACAAAAAAGAATATTGGAGTTTGCAGTGGCGTAGCTACATATTCAGCGCCCTGGAGCAAGTAAAATTGGTGCGCCCACTTGTTTCTCGGAAGAGTCCTGGCGGAATTTGTTTTCTATCTAATCTTATTTCGATTTAAAACCATACTTAATAGCAATTTATTTGAAATTCAAGACATTTAAATAATAAGAAATTCAATTGAATAAATATAAATATAATAATAAAACAAATTATAATTATTTAAGTATGGAGTGCCCACTAATATGAACTACATATTTTATAAAGTGTATTGACAAAATGTACTTATGTATGTTCAGTTTTCATATAAAAAAATTTCAAAATTGTTGTTTTCTCGTTTGCAAATCGGTCAATCACTCTCTAGATCAAGTTGACAAGCTACTGTTCTTTCAATTGATTTAGGGGCCCAAGAGTTCGCTGTTGCGACATGCTGCTTCTTAAACATGCTTTGGTTAATTTTAGCTTTGAAAAACTTCGTTCTGATGTCGCTGTCGTCACAGGTAAAGTTAAAAATATCATGCATGCTGTAATGTCAGAGATCTAAAATTATTTATAATCGAAATTTCGTTCTTCATCTGCAGATTTTTTAAAAAATTATCTCATGCGGTTTCCACATACATATTTATATATTTATACCATGTTGCTGCTGAAATTGTTTGCCGCCAACTTTCAGCTATAATACGTAACTATTAGGTAGTACCTATTATTCTTTATGTTGCAACATCAATTTACATAATAATTTATAAACAAATCACATACTTTTTAAATTATACGTCGGTGAATCCAACAACACGCTGTCGATAAGTAATTTAGTAAAGTAATAGTCATGAATTATACGAAGTCACTTAAACGGAACAATAAATTACAATCCACAGTCTCAATAAGTTTTAAAAATTGTATAACACATTCATTCAAGAATCATCTTGAAATTCTTACACTGCACAAAGTAAACAAAGGGAATATGAAGAGCTAAATACTAAGCTTGCTTTCAAAAAATCCCCGAATATTTGCCTCTATTCTGCGTCGATGTTAAGGCTGCTATGTACTAAGAAAAAAAAATCTCTGTTTGGACCCCTGCATGTTATTGACTCTTGTAGTGGGAGGAGTCAGTAAGTTGACCGTTAGAGAACTCTACCCCCGATAGTTTAGAATGACATTTGAAGGACTGTAATGACTCTCGCCATAGGGGGTGAAGATGCTCCGGCCATCTCCCTTTTCCTGATAAGACACTCAACTGGTAACTCGTAACGTTTGAGAATATATAGTAGTGTCCAACACCAATAATTCGAAGCGCGGCCTGGCCAGAGGCTGATCAGAAATTTTTACCAGATTCTAGTCGCAGCCTACGATCAGTCCGGCTCGAAATATAAAAGTAAAATAATGCTCATATAATTACTGATAAACTAAAGATATATATTTGAACTTTGATTGATTATATATATATATATATATATATATATATATATATATATATATATATATGAACTAAAAAGGTTTTTTTGTTCCAACGGGAATACAAAACTCTCAAGAGTCATTTAAATGAGCATTTACACTATATGCACACTTAATGAACATTACAGTATAAGATACTGATAAAAACTTTAATTTAAAAATAAAACTCATCATTTTTCTATTTCTCAGTTTTATGTTACAGAAAAAGTTTTAAAATATTTTTGGGGTAAGATATTTAGATCAGATAGGAATGGAACTTTCTCACTCGACATTACCTGTTTTTATGTGTGTTTTCTGACTGGTTTGCAGGGTAAACTTATATACATATACTTATTTAACAGTTTTCAATTAAACCAATTTCGTTTCGACATACCTAATTACTTTCATTTTTACCATAACACACTGCTTCTTAAAATTCACAATAAAAATTAATAATGGCAACTCGATTCAAACTAAATGATGTAGTTCAGGCATCGGGGCAAGGAGTGTAATGTATGATTGTCTCTATGAACAGTTTTCAAATGCATTTATGAAATTGTTCAATACATTCAAAATCTCCATTGATCCGTTCTTAATTTTTCTTATAATTTAAGATGAACTTGAAAGAAAATTTTAGAAATGATTAGTGATACTATTTATGTGAGAAGTTTTAAAAAATATTTATAAACTGACAGACAAAATTTCCATTTAGACTTAGTCGGTCATAAAGTCTTAACTTCTCTTTAATTTCGTATGTTTTGACTAAACGTAAACCTGTTCTGGGTTTTTACAATTAACTTAATATTGAGCTCTAATTTTACTGCTAATAAAATTATTTAATTGTTTCCATTTTTGCTCGAATACAACTATTTTTTTTCAATTTTTTTCCTAACTAAAACTTAATTTATAGACAAAACTAGAAAAGTTTTAGGTAAAACTGAAAACTGTTATTATAATTTAGTTTAATTTTTATTTATTATGATTGCATTTTGGAATTTGGGTGCACGTTGCCCCCGATTAAACACGTAATTGATTTCGATGTTGTTAACGGGATTCAAATTCAATGAATTATGATAGTTATGCTAATAACAACACAAAAATAATTACATCTGTTCATTTGCAATACTAGTGCATCTGATTTTGATTTGCACTAATATTGCAAGTATAACATTTGTGATTGAAAGTCAATCACAAATGTTATATTTGCTCATATGTTTTTGTACTTTGTCGCTTTTTTGAAAATTTTCGGTTAACTCAAGTAAAGTTTAACTAATTATTCATATTATTGAACACTGCTTTGTCTACAAACATTATTTATAACATTACTCTTCCGTTTAACGCAGATTAGTGAAACCGAAAGCCCTTTAATCTGTCATACGCAATATTAGTTTCAATATTTGATAGTTGATTTCTTTCCTAAATAACTTGTTACATTCTGCTTACATTTATCATTCAATAGATGTAATTGAAATGGATTCAAAAGGTCCAGCAGCTCCGAAATACGGGGAGTTTTTCCAACAAAAATGTTGAATGCATGTATTCCGGGTATTTTGACAAATGGAATAGCAGTGCTGAAATGCGTTTTAAAAACAAAAAATTTCTTCTCTTCCTCACTTTTATTAACGAGAAATTAGTTTTAAAAGAAATAATCTCAGAAAACTTCAAATCATCTAGGAATTGCTCAGATGATTGCAATAAATTTTGGGGCGACATTGCAGATATTTTGAATTCTAATTTTGATTTCAGTCGGATGAGTTATTTATCCAGGCAAACGCAGAATCGTTCTAACGTAATGGACAGAGTGATCTTACGTTATCCCTCATGCTAGTAGAACCGGATAAAAAAAAGTTTATTTTTGACGCTCGTGGGGTTCACCGGATGTATGTAACTTCTTTGCAGTAAAACACAAATTATAATACGAAGAGTGCCTGTAGTAGTGCTTTTAAACATTCTTAAGAATCATCATACTTTTTATAGGTTTATTAGAAGTATATAAAGTGTTAAATTTATAGTGAAAATTTTCTGAAATCAAAATAATAATAAGTCAAGTACATTCTAATATATTTAGATGCTTATAGTTTTATTTACTTAAAAATATTTCATTTAGTTTTTGTATATTTTATAGAAAATCTGACAAATAGAAATTTTTTATACAAAAGTTTTCACAAATTTTTATTTCACTCTTTCAAATTTGTCGCCCCCCATGATTCGTGCGCCTGGAGCAGTTCGCTCCAACTGCTCCACGGTAGCTACGCCCCTGGGAGTTTGTGTTCGAATTAAATACACAAAGCCGAAGTGTTGAAATCCTACTTTTCGTAATTATTTAATGGAAAGTTAACATGGACATGTTCCTTGAAAGTATATATGAAATTACTCCAGATACAAATGAGCATAGGCGTAGCGTGCTTCTAACTCTTTTTTTTTTTTTTTTGGGGGGGGGGGGCAGAATAAAATTCAATTAGGGCCCTCCCCAGCGCATTGACTGCCAAACGGTCCTTAAAATATGAAATATTGTGATTTTTTTAAAAATTGAATAACAATATGCATTTTGTTAAATCTATTAATTTATAAATTTTTATACTGAAGATCAAATAACAAGGTCCTAGATGCGCCATTGGGTCTCTCTGAGGTATTGATCTATGTGATTTTACTGTTCCGTGCGACAGTAAAATCCCTACACCAACAACGTGTTGGCGTCTACTAATCAAAGAAGTTGCACAATTTTCGGCACGAGGGTCTTGAAAGGCCCAGTAAAGAGACCCCACGAATGAAATATCACAAGGCAAGCAGCAGTAACAGCACCAGCAGATTATCAGAGTGATATTCTGTGACACATTCTATCGTACATGGTACATTGGAAGAACCACTTTATGGCAATCGGATTCCTGACTCAACGACCATCATGACGTCTACTATACGTCATCGGAGTGTGACGTCACTTTCAGCTTTGAAGACCAGAACTATCACTGTCCATGATAACATCCATAGAGAAAAATTTCGATGAATTTTTACTTCAAAGCCCATATTTTTTAACTCGGGAGATTAGTGAAATGTATTCCGAATACCACCAACTTAATTTAAAAAATACTTTTAACTGTCTACTGAGTGCAATATTAATAGTATAAATATACAGGGTGTCCAGCGAAGAAGTCCCTGATTTCAAAATTAAAAATCTCGAAAACAAAGATCTGTAGAAGAATACAACAAACAGTATTTTTATCGTGAAAGCTGTAAGAATTTTATACACCAATTTTCGAAATAGTTACAAAAGCTGCTAACAGATGGTGCTCTACAACTCGTATCAGCATGCATAAATAAACTCGTTGCAATCACTACATCACAATCTTTTCAAAATGTCCACCATTCCCTGTACGGAGGTGACGCAAACGAACAATAAAATTTGCCATCACACCCTGTAGTGTCTCAACAGAAATCGATTCAGCTGCCCAACAGATCGCCGACTGAAGCTCGTCCAGTGTGGTGGGATGGGTCCTGTAGACAGTATCTTTTAATGTGCTCCACAAAAAATAGTCACAAGGACTTAGGTCCGGCGAATATGGAGACCAATCCATGCCTGCGCCAGTAAATTGCAGTACATTTGGCTAACAGTGCCATCTTTTAGCAGCTTTTGTAGCTATTTCGAAAATTAGTATATAAAATTCTTACAGCTTTCACGATAAATATACTGTTTGTTACATTCTTCTACAGATCTTTGTTTTCGAGATTTTAAATTTTGAAATCAGGGATATCTTCGCTGGACACCCTGTAAATATGAGGTGGTATAAATATAAAAATTTCAGTTTGTGTAAAGGGCTTTATTGTTATAACCGTATGGCGCATACCGAGACACTGCGCCCTTTGAGATCTCCTAGTTTACAAGGTTACCATACAAGGATTATGATAACTTTCTATATGAAAATACGTATATCGCCTACTTGGCAGGTTTTGGCATTGTGACATTCGACACTAAATAATATTTATTGTTTTTCTCATTAAAAACGGCACTTGCAGGTGTAATTTTTTCAAAAGTCGTAGATTTTAAACCCACGAATGTGTACATTGAAGTAATTTCGTTAAAGTGTAAACAGGTTTCGAATAAGGGCCTGTTCACATAGGAGTCCGTTGCGTTGCGTTAAGGAAAAGATGACGTTGAGACGAAAATAAACCAATCATAGGCCTCCAAACGACTAGCAATGAAATTTTTAACGCCTATGATTGGTTTATTTTCGTCTCAACGTCATCTTTCCCTTAACGCTACGCAACGGACTCCTATGTGAACAGGCCCTAAGAGTCTTCGCAAAATGGTGGCCATGTTAAATCTCCATAGGGTTTCTTAATTTTATTCCCCAATACTCTCCAAGAAGGCCGCAATACCAGAAGCACAGTCAATAATGATGCTTTGCCTGACAAGCATCAGACTGACGTTCAAAGTAAACAAAGATCTATCTTCAAAAATTTAATCATTTCTTCCTTATTTCGTATATAATTTTTCGTAGTGAAAGAATGTTTACTTTCGGGTGCTTCATTTTTTGGCACTGAGTACAAAAGTAAAAGAAGATAACACTGAAAATTTAACGACAGGTGCAAGTTTAAAATGAAGGAATCTATTAACATTGTTTCTTCAGAAATGCCAACAGTTCCACCAACAACTCAATGCAGTGGCCTAGCTACATATTCAGCGCCCTGGAGCAAGTAAAATCGGTGCGCCCACTTGTTTCTTGGAAGAGTTCTGGCGAAATTTGTTTTCTATCTACTCTTATTTCGATTTAAAACCTTACTTAATAACAATTTATTTGAAATTCAACACATTTCAACAATAAGAAATTCAATTTAATAAATATGAATATAATAATAAAACAAATTATAATTCTTTAAGTACGGAGTACCCACTAATATTATTATTACATATTTTATAAACTCTATTGACAAAATGAATTTCAGCATGTTTAGTTTGCACATAAAAAAACCTTCAAAATTGTTGTTTTCTCGCTTTCTCGTTTACAAGTCGGTCAGTCATTTTCTCCAAATCAAGTTGACAAGCTATTGTTCTTTCAATTGATATCGTGGCCAAAGGGCTAAGACGGAGTTGTGAGATGTTGCTTCTTAAATATGTTTTGAATAATTTCAGTTTTGAAAAATTTCGTTCTGATGTCGCAGCCGTCACCGGTAAAGTTAAAAAAATCATGCATGCAGTAATAATGTCAATGAAGCTACTTGAGGCTGTGGTGGGAATTAAAAGTAGTTCAGCAACTTTGCGTATAGAAGCAATTGGTTTTAATTGAATATAAAAGCATATTTTAAATTGAAACAGTTGAGGTCCCAAACTAGGCAAAATATCGGAAAGATATGCCGATTGTAACAATTATGATCCTTCCAGGATACTTTTCTCAGGTGACGCGACGAAATATGCAGGTGATAGACATTTAAAAAGTGTACATAATTGTCGAACGGATTTCAATCTAATAGTTCATTGATTAATTATTAAATCCATTACCCTATAAAACACCTCGACTTTCAACACATTATTCACTGTTTTCAATGCGTTCATCTACTTGTAATTCATCAAACAATTTTTTCACACGACGCAATCTTTTTTTGGGAAAACAAGGTTCAGTATTCCATAGATCTGATAACTCAAGGGCATCGTTTTTACCAAACTCCCAATTATTCCTTAAGTTCTGGAATTGGATTAGGAGTGATGAAAACATCTCAACGGATTTCTCTATATTTTCATGAGTACCTTGCAGCATTTTCGAGACACTATTAATAGGTTCGAGTATTTTACTTTGTACAATCATCAAAATAACTGTTGAAAATTGTTTAAAATAATATATCAAATTTTTAGCTACACGTTGCTCGTCATAATTTTTTCCATTCAATGGTAAATATACCCTTAGACCCCCCCCCCAAAAAAAATAAATAAATAAATTAATTAATTAAAAAAATCGACGCACCAAGAAGGGGTAACGCAAATTGGACACAAATTGCTATGCATACAGGTTTCGACCGAAAATGCAAAATTTTAAAGTTTGGCGGCCAATGAATGAACATGTGACGTTGCAACACATCTTAACTGCGCAACTGGCAGGACATTAAAGAGGAGAAATTTCGATTACAGGTCATAAATTCTTTGTGACTTTCATTCCGTGTACTCAGATAGACAGTAACTATGCTTCGCATACAGGTGCGCGAACAATATGCGCAGATGTCAGCATTTGAGAGAGAACATGTAGTTGGGCTTAAAGAAGCCGGTTGGTCTAATCGGCGAATCGCTTGACATTTGGATAGGAGCGATGCTGTTGTGATGATAATTAATAGTTTTGGAAGTAATTAAAGTTAATATTAATATCGGGTATTTAGATAAGTAAATTAGTAAAGTAAGTAAATTTTAGTAACGATTGTGCTTTGTTTTAATCAATTTATTAAGCCTCTGCTAAATATATGTAAGGGTTATACTTGTGGTGATCAGATATTAATTGATTTGATTAATGTCATCGCATTTGGAGAAGGTGCGCAAGTTTCTCTAAATGTTTTGACATTGAGAAGAATTAAGTTTGAAATAGATCATCACAGGTTATACCTTATTATTGTTAATATTGATAAATTAATAAGTCTTATTTATGAACCTCGTGAATGGCTGGTATATTTTTTTTTATTGTTTTTTTGGCTGGCGTTTTGTAATTTAAATGGTAAAGGTCTTAGAAATATTCTTTGCTTTTCTTCTATCCTTAAAAATATGACCCAGCGCCTAGCAACAGTTTTGAAAGCCTCCCCCACTATCGGTAACCCAATACGTCCGCTAAAGCCCTTTTTCGAACGGGGAGAAATCTTGGAAGGTCAGATGCAAGGCGCGCAGGGATACATCGCCGGGTGGATGACCAGGCCGCCAAGAAATTAAAATAACCAACAAGAACGAGATGAGGGGTGGAAAAAAATTAATTGTATAAACAATTGCAGAGTGCAAGAGTGCCACCTGTAGCCTTCCCCCCTCATTTCGGCCATTACAATTCACTGAGCATCAAAGAACTATTTGGTGTGAAGGATGGTTTCACCGGACTGATGGAAAGTGTGACAAGGTGCTGACTCGGAGCGCGGGAGTTTGAAAACAAGGAGAAGATTTCTGGATCCTGGAGGTGGAGGCGAGGGCGAAAGACCGAGGGGTCGGAGCTGAATGCTCTGGCCCAGGGACGACGCTAAGATCCCGATGATGATATGAGGGCCACGGGTGAATTTGCATTTTCCTTTCCTTTCCTATCCTGTTTTTTAAATTCTATCCATAACCTCTCTACTTTTTTTAAAGCTGCAGCAACACCATTAAGATTAAATTTAAATGTAAAAATAAATTAAGATGAGCAATTGCATTTAGAATGACTTAGTTTTTTTTAATTCGCCAGCCATTTCATTTTGAATTGTCATTGTATATATTTTATTATGTTGCGAATATATAGATGTTGGTTTTTATAGCAATTGTATTATTGATAATTTAATATTAGATTTCCGAAAAAAATGTTGAATAGAACTGATTGCCAGATTGGTGGTAATATTGTTAATGTAATCGGAAGGAATAAATTTGTTATGTTAAGTATATCTTTGTCATGTCGGTCCTTGCCTTTTTAGTAAATTTTCTGATTTTCAGCTTTAGGTTTTATTTTTTATTTCAGCAGAATTGAAGCTTTTTCTTTTAGGTGAAATAATTTTATTTTCTAGGTGCTCTCCAAGGTTAAGTAATTTTATTAGATTTAATTTCATTTTTCTTTTGGCTCATTATTCACCACAGTGAAGCATTCAGTTCGAACCAGTGTTAATTATAATTATTAATTGTTTATGGGTTATTGCATTTAAAAATAACACAACGCAACTTACCATCTATCTTAAAATGTACTAACCACTAACGGCCAAATGGCAACTCTTGAAGTAAATTGATTTTAAAGTTTGTAAAGAGTAATTCTAACTTTAATTAATAAGTTAATATAATATATAAGCTTTTAAAAAAACCCCAATAACTCTTCTTCAACGCCACAAATGGCGCCTGTGACCTACCCACGCTGTGCCATTTTTTTTTCTTCAAATGGTACAAGTCGTGAAGACTGTTTGCAAATGAGCCATTTTTTTTCCCATTATCCTTTCGGTGAGACGGCATGACATATTAAATTTTGGTATAGTGGAGGCTTAATCTTATTTTGGCACAGATTTTTCTGGTTCATATGATTTTTATGTGGTTATGGTTATTATTATTTTTGATATTTTAAACGATGTACATTTTAAATTGAAATTTTTCTTACATTCCTATATTTTGTGCAATTATTTTGAATATTGATTTTTTTTTCATTTTGAATTATTGAACGATATAAATGTTTTTTTTTGTGTTTTACTTAAGAGTATTGTTCTGTTAGTGCATTTAAGGATACATTTCGATTTGGAAGTTATTTTTACATTCCTATATATTTTGCGTTTATATTGAATATTGAATATTTTTAACATCTTTAAACATTGATAGATATTTTTATTAAATATTTTTATTGGTATTTTGTTGCTTTAACGTTTCTATTGCTATGCTAGTGGTTTTAAGTATAATATTTGATTTGAGGTGCTAAATTGTGTTTCTTTTACAATGTCTCCCATAGTATATTTGCATACTAAGTATTGATAAATTTTTAATTGCAACTCTACATGTCAGATAATTTTTTCTCTAATTTGGGCTTCATATCACGAGTTTTTTTTGTCTTGCCAGGTGCTAAGTTTTTTCTGCTTTCGTCTTGCCATTTAGAGCTGGTCTCATGGTAAAACGGGAAGTAAAATTGGTTTCGGTTCTTGGACAGATTGAAAATTACATTAAAAGTTTTCATATAATAGTTAATGATTTTTTTTTCACACGAAATTAGTTACAATTGGGTTTAAGATTCAAACTTCAATGTCACAGACTGGGAAATTTGAATGCTGCGGTCATTTCAGTACCTAATAAATTCAGTTTCTTATGTCGGGTATATGTTTGGACTTAATACCAGTTGGGTTTGGTTAGAAATTTAATTAAGATTGGGGTTAATATTCAACTACAATGTCACAGGCTGGGAAATTTTGAATGCTGCGGTCATTTCAGTACCTAATAAATTCAGTTTTTCATGTCGGGTATGTGTTTGGACTTAATACCAGTTGGGTTTGGTTAGAAATTTAATTAAAATTGGGGTTAATATTCAACTTCAATGTCACAGGCTGGGAAATTTTGAATGTTGTGGTCTTTCAGTACCTAATAAGTTCAGTTTCTCATGTCAGGGATTTGTTGGATTTAATGCCAGTTTAGTTTTTGCAGAGCTTTAGCTTAATTTAATATTGTTTAATTTCTTTTGTAATGCATACTAAGGTGTCCGATAATTTTGTTTATGTGTAGGGTTAATGTTAAATTTTTTTGGTGCTCTTGTCTATAAGGTTTCATGTGCATATTCTGTTTTGAACGGATCAGCATGACCTTTGGGGATCGACTGTGTTTCGATTCGACCGGTTTTTGTTTATTTAAGTAGGGCATACAGTTTTGAATAAGTTTGGTTATGTTATTTTAGTAGGTATGTTTGCGTTGGTCTGTTCAGTTCGGTTTATGCAATTAAACGTTTGACAGGGCTTCTTGTGTTAATCATTATTTTTACTAAGCATATTAGAATTTCATTGCCGCGAGGGACGAAGAGTCTCTCTTCGCAGGCTGGAATTACTTTTGGTTTGGTAGGAGTAAATGGTGGAGTACTTAAATATTGGTTTCAAAATTTTATCATTTACTTAGTTTTGTAATGTGTACTAAGGTGTACAGGAGGTTAATGAACGTTAGACATGGCCTCAGACTTTAATCATTAATTTTTACTAAGCTTATTAGAATTTCATTGCCGCGAGGGACGAAGAGTCTATCTTCGCAGGTTGGAATTGGATTGGGTTTAGTAGGAGTAAATAGTGGTGTAGTTAACGATAGGTCTCAAATTTCTATCAATTACCTGGTTTTGTAATGTATACTAGGGTGTACGGGAGGTTAAATTTTTTTTTGTTATATGTACGGTTAAAGTTGTAAATTTTGTACACCTGTCGCACATGTTTCATATACATTTTTTGAGGTTGAACAGTAAACATGTTAATTTTGATTGAACAGTGATAATGAATTTCGTAAGAGAGAATTTTGTATTGAGTTTTGTTCGAAGAGGTTTTGTTTATTTGTGTTAAGCATACTTTTTTTTAAAAATTTGTTTCGGATTGTGTGCTATGGTCGCACTGTCAATTTCAAATTATAGAAGTAAACTGTGGACAGGATGTAATGTTTTTGAACTGATTGTTTTAACCGAGGATGATTATTTTACTATGCAGTTTTTTTAGTGTATATTGTTTAATTGTAAGTTGAGCATACAGTTGTGGTAATGAATTGTTTTAGATATATGTTAGGTGTTCAATGTTTCATTTTTGATTGTTTATATACATGGGGTTTATATATATGTTATATATATTTTGCTTGTTTATATATATGTGGTAATGAAAATTTTTTTTCGGGTAGTATGCTACATGTTCCATGGTTTATATTTTTGTTTATAAGTAATCGCTCATGTATATGTGTTTTGTTATGTTGACCCGGGTCGAATGGGAACAATATATCACATTGTGTAATGTAATTTTATACTTTAGTCAATTCTTTTAATTCGTGAAATTTTTCCACGGTGATCTGTGTTTTTTTATTTAAAAAAAAAAAAAAAATTTGTGCCAAATTTTTTTTCTCGCGGAAAAGGAGGTATTTGTTGTGATGATAATTAATAGTTTTGGAAGTAATTAAAGTTAATATTAATATCGGGTATTTAGATAAGTAAATTAGTAAAGTAAGTAAATTTTAGTAACGATTGTGCTTTGTTTTAATCAATTTATTAAGCCTCTGCTAAATATATGTAAGGGTTATACTTGTGGTGATCAGATATTAATTGATTTGATTAATGTCATCGCATTTGGAGAAGGTGCGCAAGTTTCTCTAAATGTTTTGACATTGAGAAGAATTAAGTTTGAAATAGATCATCACAGGTTATACCTTATTATTGTTAATATTGATAAATTAATAAGTCTTATTTATGAACCTCGTGAATGGCTGGTATATTTTTTTTTATTGTTTTTTTGGCTGGCGTTTTGTAATTTAAATGGTAAAGGTCTTAGAAATATTCTTTGCTTTTCTTCTATCCTTAAAAATATGACCCAGCGCCTAGCAACAGTTTGAAAGCCTCCCCCACTATCGGTAACCCAATACGTCCGCTAAAGCCCTTTTTCGAACGGGGAGAAATCTTGGAAGGTCAGATGCAAGGCGCGCAGGGATACATCGCCGGGTGGATGACCAGGCCGCCAAGAAATTAAAATAACCAACAAGAACGAGATGAGGGGTGGAAAAAAATTAATTGTATAAACAATTGCAGAGTGCAAGAGTGCCACCTGTAGCCTTCCCCCCTCATTTCGGCCATTACAATTCACTGAGCATCAAAGAACTATTTGGTGTGAAGGATGGTTTCACCGGACTGATGGAAAGTGTGACAAGGTGCTGACTCGGAGCGCGGGAGTTTGAAAACAAGGAGAAGATTTCTGGATCCTGGAGGTGGAGGCGAGGGCGAAAGACCGAGGGGTCGGAGCTGAATGCTCTGGCCCAGGGACGACGCTAAGATCCCGATGATGATATGAGGGCCACGGGTGAATTTGCATTTTCCTTTCCTTTCCTATCCTGTTTTTTAAATTCTATCCATAACCTCTCTACTTTTTTTAAAGCTGCAGCAACACCATTAAGATTAAATTTAAATGTAAAAATAAATTAAGATGAGCAATTGCATTTAGAATGACTTAGTTTTTTTTAATTCGCCAGCCATTTCATTTTGAATTGTCATTGTATATATTTTATTATGTTGCGAATATATAGATGTTGGTTTTTATAGCAATTGTATTATTGATAATTTAATATTAGATTTCCGAAAAAAATGTTGAATAGAACTGATTGCCAGATTGGTGGTAATATTGTTAATGTAATCGGAAGGAATAAATTTGTTATGTTAAGTATATCTTTGTCATGTCGGTCCTTGCCTTTTTAGTAAATTTTCTGATTTTCAGCTTTAGGTTTTATTTTTTATTTCAGCAGAATTGAAGCTTTTTCTTTTAGGTGAAATAATTTTATTTTCTAGGTGCTCTCCAAGGTTAAGTAATTTTATTAGATTTAATTTCATTTTTCTTTTGGCTCATTATTCACCACAGTGAAGCATTCAGTTCGAACCAGTGTTAATTATAATTATTAATTGTTTATGGGTTATTGCATTTAAAAATAACACAACGCAACTTACCATCTATCTTAAAATGTACTAACCACTAACGGCCAAATGGCAATTATTGTTGTATTTAAATTTAACTGAAACCTAGCTTAATTAGTAAGAGTTATTCCTAACTTTAATTAATAAATATAAAATAATATTATAAGCTTTAAATACACCCCAATACAAAACTTCAACGCTACAATGCCACTATTAGACGATGTTGGCAGGAATGGGTGAACCATGGCCGGACACAGCGTCAAGAAAGAAGCGGTAGGCCTAGAGAAACGACAGAACGTGAGGACCAAGCAATCGTCAGAGCGGCACTCACAGCCCCAGATTCATCATTATCATCAGTCGTACGTGCAACTGGTGCTTCAGTGGCCGCAAGGACCATTCATAGGCGGTTGAGCTCACGGTGCCCCTTGCGTCGACTACCATTGAACTCTGTACACCGACAAGCCCGTCTGCTGTGGTGTCGGGCACATTCGACCTGGAATGTTACTGACTGTGATGAGTCCCGCTTCGAACTGAGCCCCGGTGACCAGCGAATACGTGTCTGGAGACTCCCCGGACAACGATGAGATACCAACCTTTCTGTCTTCCGCCATACGAGCCGACAACGAAGAGTGATGGTCTGGGGTGCCATTGCATTTCATAGCAGGACCCCTTTGGTTGTCATCCACGGCACCCTTACAGCACAGCGGTGCGTCGACGCTGTTCTACGCCCCGTTGTGTTGCCCTTCATATCACGCTATCATGGTATTACATTTGAGCAAGATAATGCCCATCCTCACACGGCGAGAGTTTCTACTGCTTATCTTCGTGCTTGCCCAACGCTACCTTGGCCAGCAAGGTCGCCGGATCTCTCCCCCTACCCCATTGAGCACGTTTAAAGCATTATGGGCAGGGACCTCCAACCAGCTCGGGATTTTGACGATCTAACGTTCCGATTGGACAGAATTTGGCAGGATATCCGGCAGCAGGACAACCGTCACCTCTATCAATCAATCCAAGCCGAATAACTGCTTGCATAAGGGCCAGAGGTGGACCAACGCGTTATTGACTTTTTCACTTTGTGAAGCTCTTTCTCTTGAATAAATCACCCAATTTTTCTCAAATTGTAATCATTTGTTTTTTTATACATGTACATCACATCTACCGACTTTCGTCTCATTCGGATAACTCCGTCTTAATGCACCGTGGTTTTTTTTTTCTTGGGGGGGGGGGGGGTCTAACAGTGTATGTCAATATTTTAATTACATCAAAATAACGCGAATGTGGGACATCAAGGGCCTGAACACGGGAAGACAATCGTGTTGGACAGACTCTTTTTAATGTTTTTGCTAAGTTGGTTTGATTCGTTTCCCAACGCCTAAGAGAACTGAAAAAACGTAAATTCTTTCTAGCTGTTCATAAAATTGTCTGACTTCCTGTACATTGGTGATACTGTCAATTCACTGTTAATTACCCGTATCCAACCAAGAGCACTTCAAAAAAGTGTATTTTAATTTAATTAATCGCTAGTCTGGCTGTTAATTTTATTTCACTTATCCTGTGACACACGCTACCTGTAGTATTGAATTCAACTCTAAAGTCACAGGTAAAATAAGCTACACCTCTTAAAGATTTTTTTTCATATTTCTTAGGGAGCATCTAGGGCCTAAGAGCAACACCATACAAATTTTAATTTTCTAGAAAACATGTACCAGAGGTAGGTTTTTGTTGTTGTTGTTTTGGGGAGACTAAGCCCTTAAATTTTGCATTTAAAAAAAAATATTTCTTTGTGCGCACCTAAGGTCTAAGAGAAACTATCATGCAAAAATTCAGCTTTCTAGGTCTCATGGTTCTAGAGATACTGTGTGTGTGTGTGCTTGTTTGTTTTGGGGGAGGAGGATTAGGCCCCATTTGGCCCCCTTAAAATTCTAATTTATTAAAAAGATTTCTTAACGAGCACCTAGGGTATAATAGCAACCTCCATGCAAAATTTAAGCATCCTAAGACTTATGGTTCTAATGATTTGAGTTTCGTTTAACACTCATTTTGAATATTTTTTGTGTATTTCTGTTTTGTAATCAGCCCGCAATTTTTAATTAGATCTAAAATTATTTATAATGGAAATTTCGTTCTTCCTCTACCGATTTTTTAAAAATTACCTCATGCATGTTATAAAAATATACATTTGTATTTTTATAACATGCTGCTCCTGAAAATGCTTGCCGCCAACTTTCAGCTATAATACGTAACTGTTAGGTAGTACCTATTATTATTTATGTTGCGACATCAATTAACATACTTCATAAACAAATCACTTACTTTTAAAATTATACGTCGGTGAATCTAACAACACGCAGTAGATAAGTAATTTAGTAAAATAATAGTCATAAATTGTACGAAGTCACTTAAACAGAACAATAAATTGCAAATCCACAGTCAAGTTTTAAAAATTGTATAACACATTCATTCAAGAATCACCTTGAAATTCTTACACAGCACAAAGTAAACAATGGGAATATGAAGCGCTAAATACTAAGCTTGCTTTAAAAAAAATCCCCGAATATTTGCCTCTATTCTGCGCCGATGTTAAGGCTGCTGTCAGACTCGCGCCCGACATTCTTAATTGGGACTGAATTAAGGTGAGCGACAGGACAACCAATAAGCTCAAAAGAACGCAAACAGGTGACAAAGTAGAATGCACCTTTGAAAATGACCAACAATAGGTGATGTGGACACATCATTTAGAATGATTAGCGAAGGCCTTCAGCGGTATCCCACAAAGCGAAAAGCCGACGGCAGTGGGAATCACTGTAGGTGGTCCACGTACAAAGGAAAACGGAAGATGAGCTGTGGAAAGGTCGAGATGGTTCCAGAAAGAGAGGGAGAAGAATGGATAAATAGCGGTGACGGTAACGAAAAGACTAGACTAGATTTAGACTTTTAAAAAGACGCCACGCGCGAGCAGAGAGACGGGGTCTCTTTTGGACTTTGATAATGAACTCCTCTCTCTCATGAATGTATCAGTGTATCAGCGTTCTTCGGAACAAACTTATGTAACTTATTATTAGCCAAGATTTTGATGTTTTGATAAACTCGATATAAATAAGAGCTATTTCTCCAGTTATGATTAACTCTACGAGACACTGATTTAACGGATCACGACGATCCAGGTTTACTGCTGCTATGTAAAACAAAATCTTTGCTTGGACCCCTGCATGTTTTTGACTCTTGTAGCGGGAGGAGTCAGTAAGTTGACCCTAGAGAATTCTACCCCCTCTCGTTTAGAATGACACTTGAAGGATTGTAATGACTCTCGCCATAGGGGATGAAGATGCTCCAGCCATCTCTTTTTTCCT
The DNA here is from genome assembly GCA_907164885.2 of Dolomedes plantarius. NCBI lineage: Eukaryota > Metazoa > Arthropoda > Arachnida > Araneae > Dolomedidae > Dolomedes > Dolomedes plantarius. Next base: position 57,586,291 of record OU015494.1, on the reverse strand, counting down.
GATAAGACACTCAACTGGTAACGTTTGAGAATATCTAGTGTCTAACATCGGGCAAAAATTCAAAGAGCGGCCTTGCCTAGTTTTATTTACTTAAATATATTTCATTTCTATTTTGTATATTTAAAAAAAAATTAATCTGACAAATTAATTTAAATAATTTTTTCAATTTAAATCTGACAAATCGAAATTATTTATACAAAAGTTTTCACAAATTTTTATTTCACTCTTTCAAATTTTGCGCCCCTCATGATTCGTGCGCCTGGAGCAGTTCGCTCCAACTGCTCCACGGTAGCTACGCCCATGACTCAATGTGTTTTTTCAGAATTGACTCTTTTCAGTTAACAATACTTTTTAAACTATTGTTTTATTCAAATATTCAATATATGCTCGCTATCGAAGGTGTTCGGACTCTACCAAATATTTTCATACGTTCAAACAACGTATACTCTGGGAAAGTTCTATGTGAGGTAAAATATAAAGCTGAAAGGTTCTCTCATGTTATTGGTAACATTCACGTGAATATACAGATCATATTCATGTGAACGTTACGGATTTTATACAGAGAGCGTTAATTTTCGACAAAATCTCCGACGAAAACTAACATTTTATTCAAACACCCAAATGTTCCGTCTAAACTTAGGATTTTATTATCACACATTCAAATGTTCCGAATGAACTGACCATTTTATTGATTGCACACTTAAAATTGCCTATTGAATCTGTTGTTGTGGCTTATGCCCCTTGACCGACAGCTGCATCAGATCAAGGCCATTATAAGCCACTGGGCTCGAAGATACCGCTCCAGCACCACAAGGGTCGGAGTCCGACTTGGCTGAGGGTCCGATCTCGTAATTTTGAACCGAGTCAAGTGACGAGACCGGTACACTTGAATCAACACCTCCAGAGGTATATTTTGAGAAATTGTAGCACATCGCAGCCACGACAGTTTTTTCGTACATCAGCCGCCATTAGCGTACACGGCGGTGGATTTGTCAGCTGCAAGCATCGAACCAGAGATGTTCAGATCCCTGGCCCGCTCCTGCCAACTGGGCCACCGCGCAGATGCCCATTGGATCTAAAATTTTCTATATAAACTTAACATCTTCCGGAGTAAAATTATCCGTAAACCCTCAAACTTTCCATCTAAATCTATAATTTTTCAAACTGAAAACTCAAATTTTCTTACTATGCCCAAAATATTTAACAAGAACACCTACAAATTTCCCCTCCGAACCGAAAGAACATTTTTTTTCGAACATTTAAAATTTCCTTCGAAACATGAAATTGAAACATTTCCCAACAAACATTGGATTTTTTTTATAAAACCAAACATTTTCCTATTAAACACCCAAATTTTCTAATTGATCTTCTAACATTTGATTGATTTTTCTAATTGATTTTTTAACTAATTGATTTCTCTAACATTTTCATACTAAATTTAACATTTTCCGAAAAACTCTTAAATTTCCGACTAAATCTAAAATTTACGAAATAAACCCTCAAATTTTACAACTAATGTACACTGCTGGCCACTGTAAATGCAACACCCTGAAGGAAACATGCAAATAACATAAAATTTACAACATGCATTAGCGGAGGTGAGATATGCAAATGATTAGAATTTCAGCGCAGACGCACATCACGCGCGCCTGTGGTGCCACTTCAAAGCGCTATTTAAGGCTTGGAGATTTTGATGATTTCAAGTTCGGCAATTGTGTTTTTCTTGTGGTTTTTTCAAAAACCGATCAATTATGCCTCGTCGAAAACAGCGATCATCTTTTGATCAAGTATCCGAGTTCGACAGAGGAAGGATAGTGGCCTACCGAGATTGTGGATTATCTTTCAGAGAAATCGGTAGTCGTGTTGGACGAAACCAAACAACTGTAATGCGGATATGTGATCGTTGGATGCAGGAGGGTACGACGGACCGGCGTGTTCGATCGTATCCACCTCAGCGCACCACTTCACGTGATGACAGGCAAATTGTGCGCATGGCAGTGACGGATCGCTCAGTCACATCACGAACCATAGCACAGCACATGCAGTCTGTAACGCATCATCCAGTGTCTGCGCGTACCATTCGACGCCGTTTACAGCAGAGTGGTCTGTCCGCAAGACGTCCATTGCTTTGTCTACCCTTGACGCAGAACCACAGACGTCTCCGCCGCCAATGGTGCGATGACAGAAGGATGTGGACGGCAGAATGGAATGAAATTGTCTTTACTGACGAGTCACGCTTCTGTCTGCAACACCACGATGGTCGCATTCGAGTCTGGAGACACCGTGAAGAGAGGATGCTGAACAGCTGCGTTATGCACCGCCACACTGGTCCTGCACCGGGTATTATGGTATGGGGCGGTATTGGATATCACTCTCGCGCACCTCTAGTACGCATTGCCGGTACTTTAAACAGCCAGCGCTACATCTCCGAGGTGTTGGAGCCAGTTGTCCTTCCTTACCTTCAGGGCTTGCCCACAGCCATATTTCAACAGGATAATGCGCGACCACACGTGACACGCATTGTCCAACGGTTCTTCATCAATCGCCAGATTGAATTGCTTCCCTGGCCTCCTTGCTCTCCGCCTTGCTGATCTTTCGCCGATAGAAAACATGTGGTCCATGGTTGCTCTACGATTGACCCAGATTCCATCCCCAGCTGCCACAGCAGATCAACTTTGGCAACGTGTGGAAGCTGCTTGGTCTGCTGTACCACAAGAACTCATCCAAAGTCTCTTTGAATCAATGCCGAGGCGTGTGGCAGCGGTGATCTCCAACAATGGCGGCTACTCTGGCTACTGATTTTGTCAGGAACCACACTTCACAGAAATCTATAAATTTAATCATTTGATACTTGGTCAACATGTTATCTACAAAATAAATTTTGTTGTGATATCTCTTGTCTCTCTTGGTGTTGCAATTTGGGTGGCCAGCAGTGTATAACTTTCCGACAAAACCCTAAAATTTACAGACTGTGAAAAAAATGTTTCGAGAAAACCCGGAAAATTTGCCAACTGAATCTCAAAATTTCTTTGGTTATTAATCCCTGCCTTTTTCCTGTACCTAATGGTTAAATCCTTCTCCTCCAATTTAAAATTATAATAGCCCGGCTACTTCATGCTTCTGAGCTGCAATCCTTGATTCATCATCCCTCTACCTACCTCGCAATTCCCCCTCGGACCAGCTGATTGCTGGAGAAGGGGTTTGATAAACTGTTCCCGGGATTTCAAACCTTCTTGCTTTCCTCTTTTCGCTTCTCGCACTTTACGGGTTTCGGATCTACCACCCTTTTGAGCTTTTCCATTTCATAACTATTACCTCTTCCACTAACTTGTCTTTTAACTTAACCTTATTCCAAATTTCCTGTCTCCTAATTTTTCAAATTATTTTATAGTTTTGTGTCTTACCCACAGTAAAAATTCTCCATTACAATTTATGTTTGCCATGCCAATTTAATTACCCGTACTCTTTCTAGTTAATTAGTTGATTTATCAACTAATTAACTGTTTTCTCTTCCCTTAATTATTGTCAATACTATTTGTAACCTTCAGAAGGATAATGTTATATAACATGTTAACATTGATACTGAGGATAAGGAGTTCTTGCTCTCTGGTGACTCTACAGTTTTTATGTCAACGTCAATGTCAAAATTTCCGACCTGCTTTTTCCGGCGGGAAAATTGCCCCCCCCCCCCCCCAACCGCTTGAGATTTTCCGCCCTGGCTCTGTGGTAGACTTGTTGCAACCATGCTACATAACACTATTATGATGGGCTGTTTTAGTTTTCCAAAGTCAAAGTCATGTAGTTAACAGAGTACCTAGTGAGGGAGGGGGGTAGTTTTCCGCCTCCTACCTTTCTTAGGGCCTGTTCACATAGAGTCCGTTGCGTAATGTTAAGGGAAAGATGACGTGGGGACGAAAATAAACCAATCATAGGCGTTAAAAATTTCATTGCTAATCGTTTGGAGGCCTATGATTGGTTTATTTTCGTCTCAACGTCATCTTTTCCTTAACGGAACGCCACGGACTCCTATGTGAACAGGCCCTTTGACTCTAGACGACTGGGAAGCTGGAGTGATATACGTATCACTCTTTTCACTTTCTATTTTACGAACATTTTGTGGACTCTATGAATGTCAAATTTAAAATTATCAGTTTTGATTTGTTATTTATCCGTTTTGATGCAAAGTATGGCATTTAACTCTACATTGCTACATTCCGTAAACCAAATTTCCGTAATTTCAGAGTAACAATTTTGCTAACGCATAGCATACTGCGATTAGCCTAGTGACTACAGGTAACTTCATTCATTCACAGTTCTTAAGAACTAGTTAGTTGCGTGATACAGCCTTTTGTGTTGCATCTATGCGCAGAGCATATTCCTGTCTGTAGACGAGTATCGTTCTCAGCTGATAGCTGTCACAACCCCCAACAACTGTCTAGAAAAGGTTATGTGAAACATCTCGTAATTGAGCTATATAAACAACAGAAACCATAACAAGTACCACATGATGTGATGGTCATTTGTCTCCATAATTCTAAAATATCTAATAAATTACAATGACACTGGGAAAAACTTTTCGTGTATATCACCGGGTCAGCCAAGACCATGCTTACTGTGTGCTACTTGAGCAGAGAAATAAAAACGAAGCATTGCTCTTTCAGGGAAGAGTAATTCGTGTTTTGGGTGAGAAATATTCGCTTGATTGTTAGTGTATTAATATATATATATATAGATATGTATGTGTGTATGACTGTGTGATAGTGAAAGTGAAAATTATTTAGTCTAAAACCCTTAAAGGGCACAGAAGGTCTCTATTAACAGCTATGATTTAAAGAATTTCTTTATTTAGCAGTTTCTGAATGAGAATAATATTTACAAGAAAAATTACAACTTATCGTGGGATGTATGATCGTAAAGTTTTATATTTTACAACTTAAAATCAAATTGTAACAGGCAATTGTCCAGTTTGATTTAATCTATTAACTGCTTGGAATAACGAATGAATGTAATAGAATTTTTTTGTTGAAACATGGCTAAAGGTTTTATTCAAGTCTTTTTTGCTTGTGCTAATTAAGCTGCTTAAAATGCAAGATAAACACTATTATTTCTGACTGACTTTCCTTGAAAATTATGTTTTTTAAGTGGATTCATGGGCTAGCCTGCATGTGCATGTATAAGAGGATATCATTATAAGTTTGAAACCAGTTATCATTTGTATTTTCTGACATTAAAAAATTATATAAATGAATAGTTTCTAAAACCTCTGTCTAGTCTAGACTGTATAAATGGGAAAAATTAAAGTTTGAATAATGATTTTTATACTTCAGTTTAAATTTACTTTTTCTCTACTTGTATGTGAAGTCTGTTAAATACAGGGATTTGCATCAACATGTATGTATATCTTATGGCATATAAAATTTTGTACTGATCAAAATTTTTCTGCATCATTACCTTATCTAAATGTACTGTGTTTTTCTAGAAAATGATAATGGTAGATAAATTACCTTTTTCTTATTAGCACCCTTATATCAAGGGGTAAAGGTAAATAACAGTAAAAAAACATGTTGCTACCTTTCTTAAATATTCTTTGACAGTATTGTTTTAAAATAATAGTCTGGAGAGATTTATTTAGATAAAATAGTTGATTTTTGTGCCAGTTAATAGCCCCTCTTAAAACCTCAATACATTAGTCTATATTTTACAGGGCTTTTGTGGAATATATTACTTCTCTCTGCAAGATGCAATTATTAAGGAGAGGTGCAACAGAAATTTGAGTGCAATGTTTGCACCCAAAGGTCTAAATTATGTTTTCCTCTTGTATAATTTATTTGGATTAAATAATTATCTTATATCTTTTATGACTGTAATCATGATTGTACTCTCCTGTGTTATCTATCCAAAATTTGGTAGTCAGGTATTTGATGTCCTTATTTTTATCATATGTTAAATATTTAAAAAATAAATTCGTAAGAGAAATCCTTTAAAATATTTTTTTACATTAAAGAGATCAGACTTCCAGATTTCATACAGAACATTTCCTGTCTTGTACGCTATAATTTATGTATACAAGAAGCAATTACCTATTTTTACAAAAAAGTAATGGAAAAAAAAACTTAGAAATGATGAGGTTGTTCAAGGTTTTGTTCTTTCATGTAGAGCAGTCTGCTTGCATAAAGTTAGATTGAAGTCATATTATTTGCCCATTAAAAATTATATTTCAGTCTAAAAACTGCAATTGAAGGAATAAAACTTATAGTCGGAATTAAATATATTCTTAGCATCCCAAGAAACTGAAACTTACAAGAAGAACTGTGTAAGGCTTCCTGATGCTTATGGGTGCTTAGGTATACTCCCTCTTACTCAGGGTAAGTTTTTTTCCAAATAATTTTTTTATTATTATTATTTTTTTTAAGTAGAAATAATTCTGGTATTTTTTTATTTCTATACAAACAATATAAATTCTTTTTACAGAGCCAATAAGCTCTGATAGAAAACTTTTCACTGTTTTTTCTTTAACTCAATTAGTGTTTTATATTAGAGTTTCCAATTTTCTACATTTATGTGTCGTGTAAGTTTTTATTGATTCCCTCTTGACTCATAAAACTTATCATACTATGTAAATACCAAAAAGTGAGAAATATTAAATGACTGTAGATGAAATTTTTTATGCATATCTCACTATATGATAGAGGGTATATTTTTAGCAAAATTCAGCTAATGTTTTTAAAAATATTTTAATATGATTGTGTTTACTCTGTAGGGCATATAAGAAGTAGGGTAGGAAGTACAGATGTAAATTATTTTTTACATGTATGTGAGGGGTGTGTGGAGGTCTCAATTCGATAATTTTGTAAAAATAAAATATGTGATATCACTTTTATTCATACTCCTCTGTTTGAAGTATGAACTTCTGAAATTATCTAATTACTTTGTATGAAAGTAACAGAAAGAATTATGAAAAAAAAAAATCTCCAAAACAATTTGTAAGTGCTGATTGTGATCAATACATAGTGAATTTTAAATATGTATTATTGAATCTAATGTATACTGGCTAAAGTTGGAATTAATCATCTTAGAACTATGAAAGTAACTAAGTCAGGAGAACAAAGTTAACACATTTATACTAATTATCTTTTTGGCTAGACTGTATAAGATGGTCAGGTAGATTTTTAACCAATTTGGCGAAAAATTTCGTTGCCAAGATTAAGCGATTTTTGGCACCATTGTTGTTTTGTTGTTATTGCTGCAAATTTCTGATGCGTTTATCATGTGATTATTCTCGTGCATGCGTTATTGCAATTTTGTAATTAGCAAATTGATTGGCTAACTGAGGTAAAACTTAGCAGTTTATTTGAAATTAACTGTTAATTTAAACGGTTAAGTTAGTCTTGTAATATGGGGACGTTTCTGTGGTTGATTTTAAATGTGGGGCTTTAAGTTAAATGTACTTTAACTTCAGGATTATGTCTTCTAGAGTGTAGTTTGTGGCAAAATGAATGACATGATTGAATTGAGGTTATTTAAGATGGATTTTATTGGAAACAGGTGTGTAATAGATTTTGGTATGAAGAATTGCCGTTTATGCCTACTACTTCATATAGCGAGCGAAAGGTTTGTTTTACTGTACTACAGCCATTGGCTGGGGATTTTCTGTAATGTTTTTAGACGGATGCGTAATGGAGCGTAGCAGAGGGGAGCAAGGGTATCTGAGTTAAGTGAAGATCCTGTATGCACCTACGAGTTTCATAAAGCCAGCAGTAAGTTTGTTTTCCAACTTATTTGTTCTTTCTTGGTTGCCATTGATGGTTTTGTTTTCATTTTGCACTTTAAGCCTAACAGGTCTGTGGAAAATTTGTTGGCGAGTTTTTCTGTACAGCAAGCACTAAAATGCGGCAAAAAGAAATCGCACCAAATTTTGCCAAATCTGACTAACTTATCCAGTTTTACTGAAATAAAATTCAATATTCATTACACGTATAAAAACTCTTTTTCCTTTTTAATTACCTTCAATAGTTTACTTTTTGACTAAAGTATACCTTTTTTTGTTTTAGGTGAGGGAACAATCCTGTATTTAGTACTGGTAAATAGTTGCTTATCTGTTGGAAAAGTTTTGAGTAGTGAGATATTTCGAATTACTGAAACATACTTTATCTCCTTGAGGAATAATCCACAAGATATTGAAAGAATTCAGGAAGTAAGAAAAGTGTTGAATTCTGGTACCTTCTATTTTTCATGGTCATCAACAAACGTACCTTTGGATTTAACATTATGTGAGCAAAGAGCAAGCTTTTCAGCTGAGACTGACAACCGATTTTTCTGGTATGTAATATTACTTCTTTCCTTAAATACATTGAGAATTCAGTTTTGATTTTTGTCTATTGCAGTAAGCTGCTGATATGATTTTGCCAATATTTCTCCATATAGAAAAATATCCTCAATTTAATAGCTGATCAAATTAAAATAATGTGTTAAATCTAATTAGTTTTCTAGTAAATACCTTTTCATTGGATATTTCTAGTTTTTAACTCTTAAAGTCAAAAACTAGTGAATTTCATCATTTAAAAATTTTGAGGTGAATGCAGCCTATGTGCAGTTAAAATACAAATGCCACTGATTACATTAATTTAAAACTGTACACTTGTGAACTCTATTCTCTAATCAAGTTTGACTGCATGAGTGATTCACTTCTGTGATCATCTTTGATTTTTGGATATTATATTCCATTAGTCTCTATGAAAGCTGTTGCTCTCTTCTGGTAGATTTTTAACATATCTTTTGACCCTACATTTAAGTTACAGGGTGGGTGCATGCAGGCATTTTTAACTTTTGCACTAAAACTTAAAGACAGGATTCCAGGCTCAAAATGCAATTAATTCTGTATGTTTATAAATACTAACTGCTGATTTACCTTTTTCCTTTGGTCAAACAATAGGTCATTTTGTATTAAAACTAATTTTAATAGATTATTCCAGATTTTTGTCTTTTATCATTGGATCATCAAAGTTTCAGAACTATTTCAGGTCCCAAAACTAAAGCTTAGCATTCCTCAAAAATTCATTCATGTCAAAATGTTTCTTTATATGTGACATCAGCGGCGGTGAGGGAGAAGAAAAGTTGATTGCTAGCCATGCGTCACAGAAGTCTATTTTGTAGTTAGTCAACATATTTCCCGCGAATAGTAGTCGTGTTGGCCGATATGATTTGCTGGTGGCTTGGGGCACTCGAAGGCCCTCTTCAAGCTCTCTTTTCAGGTCCCTCCAGCCCCAGACACACAGAAACACACTGAAAATCTCGGACAAACTTTATTCTATCAAATTTTACATGTTTGTTGAGCAACGACAATTCACAAAATCCTTGGCTAAAACCGGGGGGGGGGGGGGGGGGCTTTTAAAACTTCATGAGTTCATAGTCACATGACCCTTGTACTCTTGCATTGATTGGACAGAGGGGCCCCAGGCCAGTTCTCTGGGATTGAGTCCTGTGGCCTATTATATCAGATTTGGTGACTACGAGAGGATATATTGATTACCTACTTTAGTTTTTAGGAAATCTTACAATTCCTTTGTTCTTAAAACGAAATTAACTTTACGCCCAAGGGAATTTAAAAGAATTTAGAAATTAGTTAAGGTTTTTGGGTTTTGTATGTTATGTATATATATATATATATATATATAATGTGTTTCCCCAAAAATAAGATCTAATAGGAAAATAAGCCCTAGCAGGATTTTCCAGGATACTCATAATAAGCCCCAATTGAGATCGTTAGCCGGACGGATACCAGACTTAAGTGCAGGACTGCTCAGGAGTGCAGTCACAACACACGTACATGCTTGATAGCGAATGGATGGGATTGTGACTTATTAAAATCTTCATAATTCAATACGTCATGTGTTGTAACGTACATACGTAATGCACTGGTGTGAAATAAAGAAACTTGTTCTGAATTTTGTGCCTGTAATTTTAAATCGCTTTTCTGTAGTCCATCATTCTTAACAGTTTTTGTTAGAAGTCACAAGAAATTCAGGCTGGAATTCGAGGTTTGGAGATTTATGACAATGTTCTAAAAGAAGATGACATGCCTGTACTTGAATGAAGGAAAATTTTTGTACATGAATATAAGAATAAATGTAGATTGTTGTAAATGAATAAATGTAAATTGTTCTGCATGGAAAAATAAGACATCCCCTGGAAATAAGCCCATGCATCTTTTAGAGTAAAAATTAGTATAAGACCCGGTCTTATTTTTGGGGAAACATGGTATATATATATATTTGTTTTTTTGGGGGGGAGAGGTTTATGACTTAGTTCCTTCTCTAAGGTATAACCTCTGCAAAATAGCCAAAACTGAATAAGTAGGGAGATTTACTTTGTTACGTTGCTGAGGTTAGAATAAGCTGAATGATAAAAGAGGAAATGTGAGGAAGGTGAACAATCTGGTTATGGTAAGGTTAAATATAATAAATTTTGCTTTATATAAGTTTTGGTATACATATGACTTAGAAAACTTTGTGCTCAGGATAATTTATCTATGGAGAACAAACTGGATTTTAGTTAAATAATTACACATTTTATTACCATTCATCATTGAAACCCAAAGAAATTAAATACTTTCAAGGAAAAACAAAATACTTTCGTGAACATCATTTCCTTTTCTTTAAATTTCAATCTATAACATTTTTTTGTTTGTCTGATAGGAGCAGTATCTTAAGATTTTTCTTGGGGGGGGGGGTGCAAAATTTATGTACACAGAAATTCACAACAGGAAATAAAAAAACTTATATTCAATGTGCATGAATTTGAGGTTGTGATTGTGCCCCTGTACTTCCCCTTTCATTGCTTATGAATTTGAAGATAATTCTCAAAAAGATGAACTGTTAAACTTTGTCAATAGTAAATATTTTGATGCTTAAGATGTTTTTTTCTACATCTTTATAAGTAGTTAATTTTTCATCTGTTGCTAATGGATGGTCCCAATTGAATGTGTTTTTCATTACAGGAACAAAACTATGCACGTTTCCTTTATCGCAGATGGTATTGACTGCAAGGACTGGTTATTGAAAATAATATGTGGAGGCATTGAAATCCGTACCATATACGTTGGTCATCTGCAAGCTCGAGGATGTATATTTTCCAGACTGAGTTCAGAGAGAGCTGGCACACGTTTTAATGTTCGTGGGACAAATGATGAAGGTTGTGTTGCAAACTTTGTAGAAACTGAGCAGGTATCACTCTTATTTTATGGTATCTTCACATTTATTAAACTTTTTGAGTATTAAACAAATCCTGGTTTATATCTTCCTCCTCTTCCCTTATTAATTTTAATAGATGAATACCATGATATTTAATGGAAAATATTTTATTCATAACTTTGATAATTAACAGCTTAATGATGAAAGTTCCAATGTACATAAATCTGGTGGCGAACGGTGTGAAAAGTTTGTGATAATTTTAAGAACGAGGTGATCAAAAGTAAATTTCAAACATAGCTATCAGATGCTCTTAGAAATAAGAAAATAGAGAACATTGGAGACATCGACGAAAAATGGAGCGTGTTCTCCAAAGCTGTTGTCGAAACCGGTAAAAATGTTGTGGGTAATGTTAAAAAAGCTGAAAGAAAAGACTGGTTCGACGTTGAGTGCCACGCAGTTACCCAAATTAAAATTGACACATATAAAAAAATGCTTGGTAGAATGCACTCAAGACGTTCTGCAGAGGAATATAAAGCAGCTAGAAGAGAGCAAAAGAGAGTTCACAGAGTCAAGAAGAGGAAATTTCACGAGGATCTACTACGGGATGTTGAACATCTCAAGGGATCAAATGAAAGCAGAACTTTCTTCTGTGAGATCAACTCTGGCTGCAGAGATTTCAAACCTAGAATGACTCTATGCAGAAATAAGAATGGGGAGATCTTGAGTGATAAAACTAAGATCTTGGATAGATGGAATGAACATTTTCATGACTTTCTGAACATGGATCACCCGCAGTATGCTACTGACCATTTTCAAAATATCAATGTACACATTTTCAAAATTAATACACGCAATTTTTTGTTCCAATATGAAAATTTTCCCCGATTCGTCATTCATTTCCTTATAAAAACAGCCCCAAATAAAAAACTATTTATTATACACCAATTACTGAGCCTCATTTCATTAACAATAGCATCTAAAACATTTCCTGAAAATTTTATCAAATTATATACATAATTATGTGAGATATCATGATAACTGTAGAGATTTGTGCTAAAAAACATAATTCTGAGAAACACTCATTTTTTAACTCTGTGGCCATCTGTAGTACCGCCTCATATATTGGAATTAAAGATTGGTGCACCTATTATGCTTCTCAGGAATTTGGATACACCTTCACTGTGTAATGGGAGAAGATTATGTATAAAGAGATTGATGAAGAACTTTATAGAAGCGACTATAATAAGTGGTCAAGCCACAGGCAAAGATAACTGTCATCTGTATCATGTGTGAGAAGGAAATTAAAATATTAGCATTAGGATTTTTGGGCACAGTGATAGGCATCTTAACTAAATGTCAGATTAATATTCTACGTTCGGAGTCAATTTAAAAAAAAAAATATATTTTAAGGTTTTTTTGGGCTTTTATGGTAAAATAGCACTTAAAAATTTTAAAAAGGAACAAAAACTGACCTGTAAATAGCATACTTTTTTTATAAATTGGTCAATTTGAAGTAATTTTTATTAAAATTTAGCTAAAATGCCTATAACTGTGCATAAAAATCTAAATGCTACTATTTTAATTTCCTTCTCACACATGATAGATATGACAGTTATCTATCAAAATGACCTACAATGTAAGAGAAAATGCAAAAATAATACATGCAATTTTATGTTCCGATATGAAAATATTCCCCGATTCGTCATTCCTTTCCTTATATATTCTAACTGTATGGGAGACTGAAACACTCCCCCTACACTGGAAGCTCAGCACAATCTGTCCCACACATAAAAAAGGAGATGTCCTCGACTGCTCCAACTATAGAGGAATTAGCCTCCTGTGTACTACTTATAAGATTTTTTCAAATATACTTTTTAACAGACTGTCTGTATATGCTGAAAACATCATTGGCGACTACCAGTGTGGGTTTTGAAGGGATAGATCCACAATTGAGCAAATATTTAATCTACAGCAAATCCTAGAAAAGACTAAGGAATTCCAAATCAATACGCACCATCTCTTTATTGATTTTAAAACAACGTACGATAGCATTAATAGAGAACTGCTTATTGACGCTTTGAGACAGTTCAACATTCCTGACAAACTTGTGAAACTAATATCCCTCACATTAATTGACACTAAAATTAGAGTCAAGATCCAAGGAAGTCTATCCGAACCTGTTGAAATAAAAAATGGAGTTAGGCAGGGTGATGCGTTAGCATGCCTTCTTTTCAACCTTGCTCTTGAAAAAATAGTAAGAGCATCAAAAATCAACACGAGGAACTATTTTTTTCTAAATCTGTTCAAATTATTGCTTACGCTGATGATATTGATATCATAGCAAGAACCCCAAAGATCTCAAGCAAGCATTCCTGGATCTGGAAAGAGAGGCTAAAAAAATGAACCTCTCAATTAATCAGAGTAAAACTAAGTATATGCAATTTATTACCTACACCGATACCTCCATGTACATCGAGATTGGAGAATACAAATTTGAAAAGGTGAACTCCTTCACCTACCTTGGATCTGAAATCAACTCTGAAAATCTCTTGTCCCCAGAAGTAACGAAGAGAATAACTGCGGCCAACAGATGCTTTTGTAGTCTAAGAAAATTTCTAAAATCCGACAACATTAAAAGGAACACCAAGTTGTTGATATACAAAAGTTTAATCAGGACAGTCCTCACGTATGCATCTGAAATGTGGACCTTGTCCCAGGCTGATGAGAGAACCCTCGCAATTTTTGAGAGGAAGATCCTCCAATCCATTTTTGGTGGCTTCTATGATAATGCAGTTTGGAGAAGGAGAACCAACTCTGAAATTTATAGGTTATTCAGAGAACCGGACATTCTGAAATATCATAAAATCCAATGCATGAAATGGGCCGGACACATTTTAAGAATGAATGGTGACCGAACGACTAAAAGAATCTTTCTGGCGAGGCCAACAGGAGTCAGAAGAAGAGGCAGACCCAGACTGAGGTGGGCGGACTGCCTCCAAAGTGACTTTGTCTCAATCAATGTCAGAGACTGGAAAGCTGTGGCGCACAGAAGGAAGGACTGGTTTCGTCTTCTTGAGAAAGCCAGGGTCCAACCAGGACTGTCGAGCTATTGATGAATGAATGAATGATGAAAGTTAATTGACTTTGTATTATATAGTTGTCTGAGTGCCAATAAGATATGCTATTTTTAATTATTTGACAAAATTTAAACTTTTAATAAATGTTGATGGTTTTTCTTATTAGTCACATATAAAAATTCTAAACATGTTCTTTTGAACATTTGTATTCAGTAGTTCAGAGAATCTTGTTTTGTTTTCTTTCAGGTCATATATATAGATGACAAAGTATGTTCTTATGTGCAAATTAGAGGTTCAATACCGCTATTTTGGGAACAACCAGGTTTACAGGTAAATAATTTTTCTATATTTTAGAAATCTGTGTTTACAAATATTTTTTGCTTGTTAATTTTAGTGCTTCTGTCTGAGGAGTTGTTATTAGAGAATTACTGATTTAAGTAGAAATTCATAGGAGGTTAGTGAAAGATTTTATTATTAATTCTGAGGAAAAACATGAAATTTCTGCATGTTTATTTGCTGTGTAGTTAATTCACTTTTGTTTCTTAACTAATTAAAAGCCCATCAAAATGACAGGAAAAATAGGAGTAAGATCATGTTGGATCCTCTTCTGGTAAAAACCAAATTCTGTGCTTCATATATCTCTTAAATGTGTAAACAAATACTGTCCCCCCCCCCTCACACACACAAAAAAAAAATAACTTAACACAATTCCTTTATTTCACATATAAAGACAGTCAGATTTTCTGCTGTTCATTTCAAAACTTGTGCAATAATCAATATTTTTTTAGAGTCTGCAAAATGTTTGTTCCAGAATAAGATATATGCCCCATGAGTGATATCCTATATTTGCCTTTACACTTCATGAATAGTGACAGGTGTATTGTTAATTATCCTGTATTTCACCACTAAAGGTAGAATACAGTTTAGCCTACCACGCAGCGGCAGAAATTTTTTCAGCTGATATTGTACCAAAACTGGCAATCTCTGCTTCTCACATACATAACATGCCTAAACTTGCAACCTTATATTTATAAACGCGAGGAGCAGCATTAACCTTTTACATACATAAATAGTTGTAATTCAAATAACAGTCCTTAGGAAATGAACTCCTCAGAACATCTAATTGTCATAGTGTATCTAAGGAAAGTGTAAAAGAAAATTTTTTATCATTATAACCTGCTATTTCATTCTATCTTCATTATGTATCTTTTCTAGGTTGGATCTCATAAAGTTAAAATATCAAGAGGAACTGAAGCATCTGCACCATCTTTTGATAGGTAAGACAGAATCATTATTAATTTGAAAATTATTTTGTGTGTCCAATTTTTAGCATGTAACCTAATGGTAATCATTCTGTTTAGAATTTCTCTTTCTAGTCTCATAATGTCTACAAATGGGTTTAATTTGTTATTGCTAACTTCATTTATTTGTAAATATTAGTGTAATATATGCTTATGTTAAATACATATTTTGTTGTACACTGGTTATCAAAAATTAAGGAAAAATCACAAAAATAGCGATTACTCAAAAAGTTACGTGTATAATGTAATGAAACTTATACACATTATACAACACATAGGTAGGTATAAAATAGCATAAAAAGAAATCGCCAGACAATTATGGTGTTATAGAAACTAGTATATGTATACAATGAACAAATCGGATGTGTCAGTTTGGTATAGGAAAAGTACCTTTAATATGGCGCATGATCCCCCCCGAGGAGCAATACAGCACATACAGCGATGTGTGATGCTGTAAATTATGCGGTCTATGAATTTGGTAGGAAGTGAGAGCCATTGCTCTTGCAAAGCAGTTGAAAGCATGGCTAGGGTCCTAGGAGGAGGATTGAGAACAGCTATATGTCATCCTAAAGCGTCCCAAACTTGCTCGATAGGATTCAGGTCTGGTGATCGAGCTGGCCACTACATGCGCTGAATTGTTTCCTGCTCAAGATAAGCATCCACGATGCGAGCCCTGTGTGGTCTCACGTTATCATCCTGTAGCAGGAAAGCATCACCTATTGCCCCGGCATAAGGGCAACTGATTGTGTTTAACTGATTATTATTAATAGAACTATAGCTTATTGCAAAAGACAGTGAATTTAGAGAGTTGTGAGTATTTGGGTCATGGGTTTGATTCTGTGGTATTATTACCTAACACTTATTTTTCCTAAAGTTTTAGCATTTTAATTTTTTATGGTTTTTCATGGTATGATTTTTATGTTTTTGTATGGTTTTTTTCTTGTCTGTGTGATTTATAATATGTTCTCTCTCAGATTTAAGATATCCCCTCCTTATATAAGTGCTATGCAAAATTTCTAAATATATAGCTACTTAATGATAAAAAAGGTTTACTTGTGCTTTAGACATCAAAGTTGTATAAAAAAAATTGGTGTATTAGGGTGCTTGTTTTTATCCTATTGCTTATGTTAAAGAAAATGTACCCTCTTTGTTTATATGACAAGACTGTCATTCCTTGTTAAGGTTTTTTAAATTTGCCTTTTGTGTTTTCTGATTAAAGCAAGCATTCAATAATAAGAATATAGTATTTTAAAAATTTATTCTTTATAATCTTTAAAAAAAATCCACTCAAAAGTTTATCCCTTTATGCAGTGGTAAATTTTGAACAATAATTAAAATATGGAATTATGAATAAAGTAGAATGAATAGCACACTAATTACTGAATTTGTATTTAATTTGCTGTACCAAAATTTGTAAAAGAACTAAGTAACCCATCAGTTCTATGTACTCTTTTGGGTGAAGTTTCTGTGAATTGCAGTACTAATAATTTAGTCGTGGGTTTTGTTTATCATTTGTCTTTTTTGGAAATTATCTTTTTAGAGATTTTTTCTTTATAAGAACAACAGCAATCAGCTAATGATGCTTTTTGAAAAGATTTATTTATTATTTAAGGATAAATAATTTTGATGCCTTTTTTAAAAGGAAAATTGTAATCAGGAGGGAAACCATATGCTGTTCATTTTAAGTTTCTTTTCTCCTTTTAGACACTTGACACAAATTGTTCAACGATATGGTAATCAAGTAATAATAAATCTCTTAGGATGTAAAGAAAGTGAAGCAATGCTGAGTCAGATGTTTCAAGTATGCACTTAACTTTATTTCTGCTGTTTTCCCTTAGAACACTGTAACTGTTAATTCTCTCAGTTTTTAAACAGAAGTAAATAATTTTTTTAAAAATTATTCATAGTTGAACAATAGTAGTAGTTAATTGAAGTTGTTAGAGATTAGCTAAAGGAATATGTTTGCATGCATAAAACTTGTATATTTTTCTATTTATTAGAGTCACCATAAAGTGTCCCGTTATAGCAAGACTATACCTTATGTAACTTTTGATTATCATGCTCAATGTAAAGGTGGTCGGCAGGAAAATTTGAGTACATTGAAACGGAAAATAGCAGCTCAGTTAGATGGCTTTGGATTTTTCTATAAAGATTCTACGAAGGTTGAAAAGTTAGTATTGTTTTGTTTTGTTTTACATTACAATCTGTCTGTTTTTTCTATTGTTTATCAAATGTATTATGAATACTAAGACTCTTGAAGGAAAGACAATTGTGTTTTTTTTTTAAAGTGAATAAGTGTATTTAAAATAGGATTGTAGTGAAATACTTCCAACTAGAGTGTTGTTATTACTTTGGTACAGTCAATTAAATTTTCAAATTGATATTTTAAAAGTTGCTGATGAATGAATATCATCTCTCTTGAAGAATAGCTAATTCTTAACTAATGAAGAGTAATTCTTAACTATAATATTAAGTACTGATATCCACTTAAAGTGAGTTCATATTTGGTTTTTAGTTGAAGAGCTGAGCTTGATAATCCCTGAAACCAGCTGACCCAGGCTTGAATGGTTTTCAGTTTCAATATGCCCGAGCCTGTTCAAGCCCAGAGCTTTTATAGTCAGCATATTTAAAAAGAAATATGGTTTTTAGTCGATATGAATGATTTTTTAAAACTTAAAAAAAGTTACATTAACGAACTTATTTTGAATTTTGTTTTCTGAAATCTCACCACTCTTCCCTGTCGTAATGCTGGAGGGTAATGAATGTTATCATAGTGGACATTTTTAAAAATTTAAGATGGTAAAACATTCTTTTTAATATTCTACTTATGTTCAATTGAACATATGAAGGTATTTGGGTGTTTTTATATATATGCAAGAGTTGTCAATATACATATGACTTTGCTGCTTCAGCATTGAACCTAATGCTTTATTAAAAACACTGTTTTAATAATGGCTAAAATCAGAAAATAAACCTGATGGTATGAAAATACATTTTATGGTGAAAGAAAGCGAGCAGGTGATAACTGATGCAAACATTGCAACAAATTGAAAAGAGCTGGGGGGGGGGGGGGCTTTCTGCCATTTCCTGGGAACAAAAGGAAACCTTTTTAGACTGAAATAACATTTTTCTTACCTTATAAGCATACTCATACTGATAATCAATATGCATTTATGGACAATTATATTATAAGTTTATTGTTCATTTCAAAGTGTGGCATCCCTATAGATGCATCTCTCTAATTTATCCTCTAACTGTAAATAGAACTAACCTTTATTTTTATATTATAATAGATGTCAAAATGGAACATTTCGTACAAACTGCTTAGATTGCCTTGACAGAACTAATAATGTGCAAGCATTTATTGGTCTTGAGGTATAATTTTGATTTATTAATTATCATTCGATTATCTCAAAGCAAGAATTTCAAAACTGTTATGTACACAAAATTATATTGCCTTTTTAGATTTTAAAGCAACAACTGACCACTTTGGGGGTTGCTGATCAACCACAAATTTTGTCACGTTTTAATGAAGTATTCAAACAAATGTGGATACAGAATGGAGATCAAGTTAGCAAAATGTATGCTGGTACTTGTGCATTAGAAGGTAAATCAAAGGTGAGCATGAAAATTTTGTTGCAGTATATTCATTTAAAATATCTGCTCTACTATTAGGAGATAGGGAATGATCTAAATAAAAGAAATAAAATAAACTGTTCATTGTCAGGGAAAGTGAAAACATTGCAGGAAAGGTTGTTAGAGAATATAGGAAAGATAACATTTTCAATTAACAATTAGACAAGACAGATAATTTTTAATTTGAATGGATCAGGTCTATTCTACAACGTTATACTAAGTATAAGTTGTGCTTGATAGATTGAAGATTGCTATTTTGGGAAAATGAGACTTACATGTTGTTGCTCTGCTCTCCTGCAATTTTGGTGGTGCTGAAAAATTAAAAGATTTAAGTAGCTGGTACTGAGTGGTACAGTCAGAATCACTGTCCAGGAGAGTTTTTCCAGAATCACCTCTTTTGTTATCAATTTTTAAGCTCTGAAATGGGGAAAGGGCAGCTTCAAAACTTTACAAACTTACATTTTACAAATTTTCTTGGATGATGGCTTTTCTTGAGGTAGCAGATTGCAAAAGGAAATAGAAAATATGTTACCTACCTTGATTTATGTTCAGTGCACATTAACATCATTTTTTAGGAAATGTGAAGCTGCAGTTTTTTCCAGCTCATTATACTGTCTTCAACTTCTGATGATTAAAAAAAAAATGTATCCAAGTAAACAATCTCATTTTGGGAAAAAGATTCTGATTGATGTTGAAGCGGGCAAAATTTAGAATGTTGTGGACTATAAAATTATTTTTCCCCAAGCTGTGAAAATTACTGCATAATCTTCATGAGGACACCCCCATAACAAGTATTCAGAACTGTATTCAAAAAGCAAGAATGCTGGAATAAATGCATTTGAAAAAAAATTTTGAACCTAGTTCAATATGAGTAACTTTGTTTACCAGTAATTGAAATTTTCCTTAAAAGAAATTTGGTACAAATTAATTGTGACAAAGATGTTTTGATGTTCATAATTTCATTGACATCAAACATTTTACACGTTGTTTAGTGTAAATAGCATTGTGAAGCTGAAAAGTCAAAGTATATTTATCTTTATTTTGCAAAACTTAAAATTACTATACAAGTTGCCACTAGCTGCTATAATCTAGGAAATTCTAGTGTATTATTGAAAAACTAGAAACATTATTATTCAAGTTTTATCAAGTAAACTAGATCAAGATATCTGATTTTTTTCTTAAATAATGACTTAAAAGTGAGTAACTTTTAAATGATTACACATAGTTTCATTAATCTAATTTTTTATCTTTTTTCTCCCTCAATGTTTTATAAAAATATATGATTTTTAAATTTTAAAAAATAATAAATATATGATATTTTAAATTGTGTAAAAAATATCGCATTGGAAGAATTTAGAGTGGATACTATCATTGCAAGTTCCTATTCCAACTTTCTTGCCATTCCTGCTTCTCATTAATTTTCTATCATGTCTCGTATGAAACATTTGTACAGTTGCTTCCATAGTATTATCATTTGCATCATATATAATATGAAATAATTTTTTTCTACAATACTTTTTTTAAAACTAGAAAATTTAAAGCTGAAAAATCCGAGCCTCTGAACTAGTTTATATTCATGTACAGTAGACTTCTCATTCAACTGTTTGATAACTTACAATTATTATATGCTATTTTATGAATATTGCTATAATAATGTTATGGTTATTAAAAAGGCAAATATTACGAAAAGTATATATTTTTAAAATGCTTAATGTTACTAAATGTTTATTTTTTATTATTGGTGCACACATTGGTACAGATGTGCTATACGCACCTCCCTGCCAAGTTTAGTGATTTTGTGTTTGGCGTGGTAACCATGCGATTTTGGCGAGATTTTGTTATTTTGTGGCAACCCAATTTGAATGGCTAGTCGTGCGCGTTTGTTTACATGATATAATATGCAGTGGCGTACCTAGACCATTTGGGGCCCGGGGCGGATTTATTTTTGGCCCTCCCCCCAAAAAATGGTAATTTTAAACTTTTTCTAATGACAGCTAGCCTTTCTTTGCCTTAATCAGACAGTCTCCTCGGGCTATTGACCTGTTCAGAGAAAAAATTGACAGAATAAGGGAGCGAACTCGTGCAGTACGAGGTGAGCAATAATCATTACTGTTTAAGCGTTAAATTAATAAAAAAAGTCTTATGTCAAGGCCTGGGTTCCTCCAATCGAACCGATGACGTACCGCACGGCACAGCTCCGAAACCAACGTTCTAACCTCCTGAGCCATGAGCTCGCTAACTTACTGTTCGGTACAAGATTAAAATCAATTGTACGGCGCTGGTTTTCGTTGTATGAATTTTTCGTCAGGCAAAGGTGAATGGTAAAAGGCTTGGTCGTTTGATTAATTAAAGCGATAATACACTGTCCAGTCACATTAATGTGACCACCTGTCAAAATCCAGGATAACCACCTTTCGCAGAGCGGATCGCTGCGAGACGTGCATGCAGGAAGAGAGTCAATTAGGTTTCTGAAGGTGTTCACTGGGATGTTGAGCCATGCCGACTCCAATGCCGTGGCCAGCTGCGCTAGGTTATGCGGGTGAGGATCCATGGTGCGAACAACCCCATCGAGGTGGTCCCACAGATTCTCGATTGGGTTCAAGTCCGGGGAATTTGCTGGCCAAGGGAGTACGGTAAACTCATCCTGGTGCTCTTCGAACCACGCACGTACACTGCGAGCTTTATGACTCGTCGCATTGCCCTGCTGGTAGATACCATCATCTTGAGGAATAACAATTCGCATGTAGGGGTGAACATGGTCCGCAATCATAGATGCATACTTGTGTTGATCCATAGTGCCTTCCACAATGATGAGTGAACCCAGAGAATACCACGAAAACATTCCCCAGACCATAATGCTCCCTCCTCCAGCTTGGACCCTTCCGGCAATTGTTGCAGGGTGTTTGCTTTCAGACGTGTCACGCCGTATACGCCAACGTGCATCTGTCCGATGGAGCATAAAACGTGATTCATCGGAAAAAGCCACCTGTCTCCACTCAGTGGAAGTCCAGTAGCGGTACTGGCGTGCAAATTCCAGCCTTCGTCGCCGATGAACCGCAGTCAGCATAGGTGCATTAACCAGGGTCTGCTGCGGAGGCCCATACGCAGCAACGTTCGCTGAACCGTCGTTGTGGAAACATTGTTTGTAGCCCCTTGGTTCATCTGGACGGTCAGTTGCTCAACGGTTGCACGTCTATTTGCCCGAACGCATCTCCGCAGCCGTCGTTCACCTCTGTCATCTATGGCCCGTGGTGCACCACATTTGCCACGTTGCTGATTTTGGATAGTGCCATTTTGCCATGCACGGTATACTTTTACCACAGCGGCCCGCGAACAGTTTACAAAATTAGCCGTTTCGGAAATGCTTCCACCCTTGGCCCGAAAACCAATGATCACGCCCTTTTGGACGTAAGATAAATCGCTCAGTTTCTGCATGACTGCAAGAACTGAAATGTTTTCCGAATGCCTACAACACACTTTATATATCCACCAAATTTGCTGATGACATGCGCCTTCTGCGATTGGTTATTTAACGTTGACGTCAAAAGTTGGCGGTGGTCACATTAATATGACTGGACTGTGTAGTTAAAGACAAAATTCACATTAAAAAGAAAAGGAGCCATTTTGGCGCCAATACTTACTTATAATATTCAGGTAGCTTCAAGGAAAACCAAAGAAATACCTCACTTTGATCTACGTTAACTTTATTGATAATTCAACTTTAAAAATTTTTACTTTTCCCAAGGCAATACACATTCACAGTATCACTATGAAAAAAGTGAATGGGAATACATCACCTAGAAAATGTCGTGTTGTGTGAAACCATGTTATATGAGACCCACGGACATTTTCAAAAGGGGGGGGGGGGGGGTTGGCGTTCTGAAAACTTATTAAAAACAAACATATTTTAAAAATTCTATATAAGCAACTTAAATTAAGAATTTTGTATTAATTTCGAATAGGTAAAAGCCTCCTTTTAAAATTGCCTTTTTCTAACTTTTGCATAAGGAAATTGTCTAATTGTCTCATGAAAGTGTATTTTCATAGCCAGCTTGTTCTCGATGGATAACATTGCTAGGCCATTTAGTCTGATTTGGCTCATTGTTGAGCTCAAATAGATTTTGATGACTTTCAATTTCGAAAAACTTCTTTCACAAGTTGCGACTGAAATGCAAATCGTCAAAAACAACTTTAGTGCTAAACACAAGTTTGGTACTGACTCTTGAAATTCCATACCAACAATGAACTGCAAAACTTGAAGAGCTGACCACTTTTTGACTTCCTCTGTATTAATATTTGAAGGTTATCATTATGGATTGGAATAATATATCTCCTAATGAAGCATTCAAACTGGTTCAATCTATGCAGAAACGATTGATGGAGGTCCTTAGACGTAAGGGCTATCCGACCAGTTACGTCTTTTTATTTCTTGCAAAACCTTTTCCTTAGAAAATTCGTCGCAACTTTCAGTTAGACGAGAAATAAGTTCTGGCAATTTCTCATCTGGAGCTTTGATCAAATTAACCGACCGCAAGACTTCAAATTTGTTATGAATGTTCTCCATGGATTTTGTTCTTGTTTGGAGTTCCAAATACAACCTATCTACACATTGGAACATGGACCTCCTTAGTTCTTCTTGTAAAGATAAACCCTCATCTTTAGCTTTTTCACCCGGCATCATCTTTTTCGATCTTTTTCTGCCTGTCTTTTCAATAGCAATTCCCATTTCTTCACATTTCTGGGAAGCGAAGTCCAAAGCATCACTAACTAAAGATTCTCTGCTTTCCTTAATAAAAAGTTCCAATGCTCTTAGTTTATTTAAAGCCTTGTGCAAGGCAATCCCCTGAATTTGCAGGTAGCGTTGAGTGTGGTTGATTTCCTCCAAAATGTCTGACCACAGGCGTAGAAACGCTAAAAACTTAAAATCGCAAACATTTGCCATTATAATCTGAGCTGATCCTCTTGTATCTAGGTTTTCAGACTCGTCGCACAGCTTCTCCACTGCATCGATCAATTTTCCAAATTTTCCAAACCACACAACATTATTCAAATTTTTACGCCAAAGCCAGAATCTGACACAAAGAATCGGCTTACCTGTAATTTCCAGGCTCATCGTCGTCATCCATCAGTCTTTCCTCAGCCTAATGATTGAATCAGGACTTCTGACACCAGAAAACTAACCAGTCTATAGCAGCGCCCGATTTAGAAAATTCTTGACTTAAGGCACAACTCGGGATGGGGCGATGGATTCAGTTAGGGCTTTGACTACCGGACGGTCCTTAAAATATGAAATATTGGGATTTTTTGAAATTGAATAAAAATAGAATTGATGTTTGAGTAGTTAGTTATACAATGAGAAAAATAAATATAATATTAATAAAATCTGAAAAAAAATATAGCATCGAATTTATGCTATGGATCATATCATTGTTAAAAACTATGTTAAGGCTAAAGACATAATCGGAATCTTCAGTTTCACAGTTTGTAAAGGCGGCAAAAAACCCAGCTTTCTTAAAAGTTTTCTACAATTTTATGGTTTTAACTGAACTTCTATTAACGTTTTAATTTATTTCAAGTTAAGTTGGGGGGGGGGGTGTTTTGTTAGCGGATCTTTAAGTTATGAAAGGTATACGACTTACCTTTCTTCCGCTTCTTCTGGGCGCCTGTATCTATAAAAGTAATATTCCTTTGGATTGATGGAGAGGGCAATCTCTGCAAGACACTAAATTTTTATTTTTACTAACACATCACAAAAACATATTTACAAAAACTTTATGAGCATAGTTTCCCAACACGGGTGATATGACCGCGCTTAGCCGCGACATTCGAAAGTCTGAATCTGAGTGTTCTCTTTATAGTCTGTTTCTCTCTTCACTTCAGTTCGGAGAGAAGCTCGGAAACTCATGGAGGACGGAGGGAAAGGTTGCTCGGCAGCAACATACTCCCACCTTGGAGTTCTGTATCTATGAACTCAACCTTTCTGGCGAGCACCTTCAAATGCCCATTCTTTCGGGAGGTTTCACAATTCGTCCACTTCGGGTTATCACTGTTTTGGGCTCCTGAAGGGGTTTGTCTAGTTCTTGGTCTTTTACACTTTTCTTATTGTCAAGGAGTTTATCTCTTAGGAATGTACCTTCAGTGTTCTCGGATAATTCTAGGGGATACACTCGTTGCACAGGACGTGTTATAATGCCGGATTTGGTCTTTATCCGCACAACTCTGACTATGCCATCCTTGCCTGGTAGGACTTCCAGAACTCGTCCAATTGGCCACTGTAAGCGTTTTAAATTGTCAGATCCGATGAGAACAATTTCACCGACAGAGATCAATTTGGAATTTTCTCTGCACTTTCTGACATTCTGCAACTGTCCAAGGTATTCGAGTCGAAATCGTTTCCGCAAGTCTTCGCGTACTCTTTGAAGGTACAGATATCTCTTCCGCATATAGGCGACATCCACTTTGTCAATATCTGTTACACCACATTCTCTTGCTTCTTGTGGGAACATCGAAGGTGACAAAGCAACCAAATCATTTACATCTTCGGACAAATATGTCAAGGGTCGTGAGTTTATCAGACTCTCGGTATCACACAAAACTGTGTTTAGTTCTTCATAATCTAATAAGGCTTGTCCTAATATTCTGCGTAAAATCTGCTTCATCATGCCAATTAATCTCTCCCACCATCCACCCCACCACGGTGCAGATGGAGGGATGAACTTCCACGTAATTTTCTTCAGGGTGGATTGCATTTCTATTCTTTGCCAATCTAGCTTACTCAGTGCTTTGTGTGCCTTGGCAAAATTGCTTCCGTTGTCGGAATATATAATCTCCGGTCTTCCTCGACGCGCAATAAACCTTCTTAAGGCTTGAAAAAAATGCTTCTGCTGTTAGTGAAGTTATCAGTTTTATGTGCACAGCGCGATAAACAGCACAAGTAACTAGAACTATCCAGGCCTTTGTTCCGTCTCTCAAGAACAGCGGCCCAGCAAGATCTGTGCCTGTGACCTCAAATATCGTGGCTTCCCTTACTCTGTCTTCAGACAAAGGAGTGGGCCTCGGCTCTGGATGAGTCACGGTGAACCGTTTGCATCGTATGCATTTCGAGACTGCATGTCGAATCGTTTTTCGGCTTTGCAAAATCCAATAATTTTCTCGGAGATTGTTCATCAATATTTGAATTCCAGGATGTTTCATTTCTCTATGTTTATTCTCAATCAGCATGTGAACGATTCTGTGTTTTGATGGCAAAATTATTGGTAATCGAAAATTATTTTTATCTTTTCTTCTAAAGATACGTGTTTTCGTTCTCAAAAATCCACTTTCGTCAAGAACATGATTAAGTGGTTTAGTTCGTTGCTCAGATACTCCTTCTGGAAATGCATCTTTCTGGACAATCTTCAATATAACTCTTTCAGCGTGGTTTAATTCTTTCACAGTTAGATTTCCAGTGCATCTCGAATTTTTGTTCTTCAAATTGAAGAAAAATTTGTAAACCCAAGCAATGATTCTAATAAGCCTGGGACAACAAGAAATTTTATGAAAGATTTCTTCAGTTTCAACGTTTACTTGCGTGGTGACTACAGTCATCTTTCTCTTTTCTCGAGCTATTTCTTCTTGGTCAAAAACCAAATTGACTGTTGGCCATTCATTTTCGCTCTTCTTTAACCAAGCTGGTCCCTCCCACCATCTCATCTTCAAAAACTGTTTTGCTGAACAGCCTCTGGAGGGAAGGTCAGCTGGATTGTCAACACCCTTTATGTATCTCCATACGTTTTGTTCTGTTAATTTTCTTATTTCTCGTACTGTTTGCCACGAAAACAGTCCAAATTTCTTCCTTTTGTATCCAAGTCAAAACAGCAGTCGAGTCTGTCCAAAAGATAAGGTCTACGTTTTGCCTTTGTAAGCCTTCCAAAATTGAGGCGCAAAGTCTAGCTCCCACCGTGGCAGCAATCAATTCAAGACGAGGTATTGTTATTGGTTTTGAAGGAGCTACTCTCGACTTGGAAGCTAACAAATGGACTTCAACTCCAGAGGATGTCTGGATTCTTAAAAATACTGCTGCAGCATAGGCATTGCTACTGGCATCACAAAAGGTGTGGATACTGCAAAACTTCTTGTTTTCTTCGTTACATTTTATCCATCGTGGTACTGACATTTCTTTTAAGAGAGAGAGATCTTTGAACCAATTTATAAATTTTTCTTTAGTATTTTCGTCTACTTCTGCATCCCAGGATAGTCCAGACTTCCACAGACTTTGCAACATCAACTTAGGAATAAGGAGAACTGGACTTGCAAACCCTATCGGGTCAAACACTTTCTGTGTTATAGTCAAAATATTTCTTTTTGTAATTTTGTCAACTTGTTGATCTTCTACCCAATCCAATCTCAACTTTATAATGTCCTTTTCTCGGTTCCAAACCAAACCTAAAAGAATAGTAACGACTTCTGGATTTGTATCATTAGAGTATTGCCAACACCTAAGATTGAATTTCGCTGATGCCATAACTTTATGAGATTCTTCAATAAATTGGAAAAGTTCAGCTTCACTATCAAAACTGGCCAATGCATTATCAACATAAAAACTCTGGCGAAGTTTTTCTACTACTTTCTTATCATGTTCTGCATATTTCATGTCATTCTGAAGATGATAATCTATTACTGCGCCTAACAAAAAAGGGCTACAGCTCACTCCGAAAACAACTCTGGTGTGTTGCAATATTTTCACTTCTTTAGTGTCTTCGTTCTTCCACCAAAAAAATCTCAGATAACGTCTATCTGAAGGTCTGATACTAATTTGTAAAAATGCTTTTTCTATGTCTGCGACAACACCCAACTTTCTTTCTCGAAATCTAAGTAAGAGGGATGGGATCAGCTCTAATAAATTGGGTCCGCATTCTAAACTCTGATTAAGTGACGGTGAAAACTTAGCTCTCACCGATGCATCGAACACGGGCCGTACTGGAGTTGAGCTATTTTCTTTAATTACCGGTCTGTGAGGCAAGTAATGTCCACAGTCGATATCTTCATCGTGTTCCACTTCTTCGATTATACCTTTAGCCCACCAGTCTTTTAAGACTTCATCATATCGTTTAAACAAATTTTTTGAACGAAGTTTCTCTATTGTGGTTTCCAGTCGTTTCAGTGCCAAGTCCTTGTTCGTAGGTAATGGTAAACAATCTTCAGCCCAAGGTAACGTCAATTCATAACGTCCCTCTTTATTCAGAGAAACAGAATTCTAAAATTGCATTTTTATTTCTAAGTCCTTTTCTTTCGTAGCTTTTTTCGCGACTGGATCAGCAATACCGATGACATCTAAGTCCCACAACTTTGTAATGGTAATATCTTTAACTAACAAATTTGTTACTACCATCGTAGAATTATCATCGGAATCATCAAATGGCATTTTCCCCATCAAGGTCCATCCGAGGTGTGTTCCGATAGCTACAAGCCCGCATGGTAGAGGTACCACTTTCCCATTAAGTAGCTTACCTGTTACATCCGCCCCGATTGGCAAATCAATGTCCCCCGATTATTCATGTTTCGCAATCAACTGATCTGTTAAAACTATATTTCTTTCATTTAATTCCTTAGAACAAGGCTCTAATTTTAAAGTTGGTATCTTAGAACATATCCTTCCCTGGTCA
Organism: Dolomedes plantarius; assembly: GCA_907164885.2. Classification (NCBI taxonomy): domain Eukaryota; kingdom Metazoa; phylum Arthropoda; class Arachnida; order Araneae; family Dolomedidae; genus Dolomedes; species Dolomedes plantarius. Next base: position 57,557,444 of record OU015494.1, on the reverse strand, counting down.
AGTACCTCAAAATTGCAGTGATAATCTTCGCTAATACTGCTAACTAACATTCTGTACCGATAATGTTTTTCTGCTTGTTCTTTACCCCCAAACAAATTATGGATAACATTTTCTTCTTTATGAAGATCATAATTCATTTCTTCGGCCACTCGTTTACTGAAATACGAGCGCTGGCTACCCGTATCTATGAGACATCTAATAATTTTCCCTTCATTTTTGCCTCGCAGTTTTACATACTACGTTTGTAGAAGAATTTCTCGACTACAAGTTCTGTTGCTTAACATCGTGTCATTAATAACATGTTTTATGCTCCTGCTTTCTATAGTCTCTACTTTGGATCTGTTAAGCTCTTTCTGTTTATCATCGTTACACATTAGAACAAAATGCTTTCCTTTACACCGCTCACAGCTAATTCTACGTTTGCAATCGCGGGACCGATGACCCACTTTCAAGCAAATAAAGCAACAACCCTTTTTTATTAACATTTTCTTTCTGTCATGTAAACTCATTTTCAACGCATATCGGCAAATAGCTGACTCATGATTCTGTTTTTCACAAAACACGCAGCTGTGTTTATTGAAATGTGTAGCGTCTAAAAGTCCCAATGCCGTAGGAATTCTCGCCTCGGCGCCGTCCGCGTAAACAGGGGGGGGGGGGGATGTTTCATCTTTCGCCTAGAATCGAAACCAAATCCTTTCGTAATCGCAATCCGTTCCTCACCTTCAACCTCTGATTTTAGAAAACTCATTAGGGAAGTCAATTTGTTTGACTCTTTAGTAATTTCGGTTTTCAGAGTCATGTTTCTTTCCCATACTCTTATTATATCTTCCGGTAAACAGCTTTCTAGGAGCGGATACAAAATCGAGGCGTATTTATCGGAAGTCACACCTAGGGAATTCAAAGCTCGGATATGAGATTCGATTTTATCGTATAAACTGGCAAGACGCGTCTTCTTTTGACTCATAGAATTTCTAAGCACTAAACTAAGTAACCGTCTGACGTACATATGAGTAACTCTTCTCTGCTAAATCTAGTTCTTAAACACTCAATCGCTTCTTTGTAATTTTCGGCAGATGGGGGGAAGGAATCAACGAGTTCTCGAGCACGGGATCCTTCAACTGTAGCCTGTGATAAATAAATAAATTTATCTTCCGGTGCTATTTCTATATTCTCATGAATTTTCTTAAATTGACCCCAGAAACCGAGCCACTCCTCTATTTCCCCATTAAACTTTTTAAGTTCTACTTTTGGTAGTTTAAATCGGCGTTTTGATGCCATTTCACTCGCGACATCACTATTATTATCTTTAACGGTACTATTCAATATTTTGTTTGCTTTCGTTTTTAATCTTATATATCTTTCTTTATATGACTCATAATCATTATATTCGGAATCAAAAACTTCTTGACTACACTTGGGATCATGTGCTAATAATTCGTGAATTGTTGTTTCTTTATCATCCAGCACACACCATTTCTCATTTAATTGTTCAATTAATATTTCTAATTCCTCTTCATCAACATCTTTATCCTCTAGATATCTTTCTAATTGATTGGCTATTCTTGTAAAGCCGCTTCGTAACGGTGTGCGTGATTTTTGATAACTCTCCATCGTTTAATGTTAAGCATAAACTATCACACTCTTGTTATTCTTAGTTTTCAATTCTATATATTTTTTGAAACAATTACAGACGACCACCCGGGGGCTCCAAAAATGTTTTGTTAGCGGATCTTTAAGTTATGAAAGGTATACGACTTACCTTTCTTCCGCTTCTTCTGGCCGTCTGTATCTGTAAAAGTAATATTCCTTTGGATTGATGGAGAGGGCAATCTCTGCAAGACACTAAATTTTTATTTTTACTAACACATCACAAAAACATATTTACAAAAGCTTTATGAGCATAGTTTCCCAACATGGGTGATAAGACCGCGCTTAGCCGTGACATTCGAAAGTCTGAATCTGAGTGTTCTGTTTATAGTCTGTTTCTCTCTTCACTTCAGTTCGGAGAGAAGCTCGGAAACTCATGGACGACGGAGGGAAAGGTTGCTCGGCAGCAACAGGGGGCACGTTAAATGTTGGAAGTCTCTAAAATATGCAAGTGTAATATTTTATAAAAACAATAACGTTCTTGTCTGATTTAAAAAAAAAATTAAAAATTTAATTTTGTAGTAAAGTTATCATTTAATTTTTAAAAAGGCCCCTGTCATGGGGCCCCCTTAGTAAGTGAGGCCTGGGGCGGACCGCCCCCCCCCCTAGTCCGCCACTGATAATATGGCGGCCATAATGTTGCAAAATATTAATGACGTATTTTGGATAGTATTAGATGTAGATTTTTGAGAGATAGACGTACTGTTGGGTTTGTTAGGGATATAAAGTGGGAGGCTAAATGAGGTTTTTTTGCGGTTTATTTGAAATTAAATGTTAATTTAAACGGTTAATTTAGATGTGGTTTGATGGATTTGGTACAGATGTAGTAAACGTAACAAACGCCAAGGGTTTTTTTTTAGCCAAATCTGTTGGTTGTTTGGCGGGTTTTTTTAGGGATGCCGGTTTTTACTTTGGTGTTGCCAATTTGTGTTTTTGTTGCTTTTAGGATTTTGTTGCCAGATTCGGTTTTGTCTTGTGTTTTGCGTCATTTATAGGCGCCGTGAATGGTTTTTTTACGTTCTTTAGTGTAGTAATATTATGTTGTGGCAACAGTTTTTGAATTTTGCGTTCTAAGTTTGAAATTGGCATTTAATTGTGAGCTAGCAAGCAGTCTGGTTGTATATTTCAATTTATTTTTGTTATTTTATTCATTATGCCTGTAGTATTTAGTGTAATTGAGAAATATCAGGGGATCTTAGTGTCTAAAATAGAGGCGATATAATGAAAATAGATACTTTTTTTATATTTTATTGTGAACATGTATTTTTTTCAATTGAATTTGTGCTGTAATTTATGTTTAATGAAGAAATATTTATTTAACCAAGGTGTATTTTATATTTATTTAAATGAGTTACTATTAGTTGCACTATACTGACTTTTTTTAGCGGGGGGTTGGGGGTGGGGTGGGGGGCACTTAACAAATTTTTCATTATTTTTAAGCTTTTATTTTTTGTATTTATGTGTTTTTAAGATCCCGTGTGTGCATCTACGAGTTTAATTAAGCCAGCAGTAAGTTTGTTTTTCAATTTATTACGTGTACTACATTTGTTATATATTTTGTTTACATTTCGCACTTTAAGCCTAACATGTCTGCGGAAACCCCCTTGGCGACAAGTTGGCAACAAACACTTTTAGCGCCAACTTGTTGCCAAGGGAGGTGCGTCTGACACATCTGTTCCTTTGTTAATCCTTAGGGATTCATAAATAAAATATGTGAACTGACTCAAAAACCTTAACTTAATATCTGTGTTGTCAGGTTCTAATATTTCAATATTTAACTGCTAACATAATATGTAAGAATAGTGTTAGGAAAATGTGCTTTTCATGTGTTATTTAATTAAACATTAATATGAAGGAAATAGAGACTATGGAATCTTTGATGAAATTTCATGGAATGTACCCTATTAAGAGCTGTCTAATAAGCAAAGATCAACATCTCTAGCATACCTAGCAGCCATGGACTTTGGTTTCATTCTTATTATTGGCACCTTAGCAAGGCTTTGTCAGCAGGTATACTGGAGGAAAAAAATTCCAAAAGTGAAAGTTACTCAAAGTTTTTAGTGACAAGGTGCAGTCTCGCCAGTTCACAAATTTAAGAACGATTATCAGTACAAAATTTATATTACTTGAAGATAATAGAATTATGAAAAACACACCTTAATAGTTGGTCACATATGCAAAACTTATGTCTATGGTTGGTAACTCTGCTTGATATGTCTAGCTTTACAGGAGAGACCCCTCTTATCTGGGAAGATTTTTTTGCAATTTTATCATTTAGCAATATTAGTTTTGCACCACAGTTTGTTGGGGCTGTTAGTTCTTTCCTCCGTGGGTTGGATTGAGTGCATCTTATTGATGCCCTGTAAAAATTTAAAGTAGTTTCGCTTTTGGAATTTTTTACCTTTCTGTGTACTTGTTGACTGACATACTGACAAAGCCGATAGCAAGTGTTAAACCAAAGTCCATGATTGCTGGGTCTGCTGGAGATGCCTGTCTTTATATATCTTCTATTATACAATGAAAAGAAACGTAATCAGAGTATTAACTCTCTTGTATATAAATTCATAGGAGAGTGCAGTTATATTTTTATTTTTCAGTTCCGTGATGGATCACGTTCTGTGGTAAGAACAATTCAGAATAACCTCTTAGATAGTAGTAAACAAGAGGCTATTGATATATTACTTCTTGGAAGTGCTCTGTATAATGAAAATGCCGAGAGAGCAAGAAACTTACTGCCATCTAGTATGCTAAATCGTAAGTTTTGCATCTTTTCTTTCATATTGTTTGCTCTAATTGAGTGTTATCAACATTCAAATTATGCATATTATCAAGGTTAAGTCAAGTGGGAGGATTACATAATTTACAGATAACTTTGAAATTGTATTAGCTAAAGTTGGAGTCTGAATTTTGATATTTTTGATTTGTTAAAGCTTTTGATGTTATATTTTAGCATAAATCTGCATAGGGTTTTTTGTTTGTCAAGAAAAGGATTGTAATAGTGATAACATCGTCGAGTCTGAAAATCTTTGTTTTACTCTTGACTAGATTGTATAAAAATACATAGTTTTTAACACAGTTTTGTCATGATGTCTCTCTATTCTATATCTAGAGTTCAGAAGAGATATATTACATAATATCTTTATTGTATATATTGATTGTAGAAAATTGTATCGAGAGGGCGCTGCGACGCCCGCTGCGACGCGAGAGGGAGAAGTTTTTCGCTTCTCAGTTCGTCCCTCGCTCTCGTAAAACAGGGTCATGTAACCCCCCGTTGGAATCCCTATCTGGGGAAACATTTTTCTATTTATGTTTACAATTGTTTAACGTTACTAATAAACCAAAAAAGACAAAGCTTCGTAGTCGTCAATTTGTAGTAGTTCGTCATAAATTCGATAGTGGTGCATCGGCCGGGAATTTTGTAGTGTGTCGTAATCGGATTTTTTTGTGCTCATCGGTTCGTTTTCGAAGTGTGTTCAAGTCGTCGTTTGGGTGAGAAATTTTTGTTGAAATTTTTGTTGAATTGGTTTATTGTGACATTTGTTTTGATTGTCGTTAGTTATTTTGTTGACTTTGCCATTCTGTTTTCGTTAGTTTGGTTTCGTTTAATTGTTAGAAATTGTTGTAGTAATTGTGTTAGAAATTGTTGTAGTTGAGGTTTGATTTTGTAATATTTGTTGTTTTGTGTTAGCGATTGTCAAAATGTCGAAATTGATAAAGCTCAAAACCAAACGGGATGTTCATAGAGAACAATTAACAAAGATAATTGACAAAATTGATAATTATTTGTTAGAACCGGATCTGAATCCTGATGTCTGTGAGTCTTTGTTTGAACAGTTAATTAGTAAAAGTGAAATTTTGAGTATGTTAAATGATGACATAGATAAACTAATTAATGATGAGGATGAAATAAGGGCTGAAGTTTTAACTGTAGATGAATATTGTGAAAAGGTAATTTCTGCAAAAATTAAATTGCAAAATAAAATTAAATCGTTAAACTTAAATTCTACCACTGAACATAGAACCACCGAAAATTCGTAACCATCGAAAACTCGTGTAGAAATTACTGCTAAACTTCCCAAATTGTCTATTGCAAAATTCTATGGAGAGCCGTCTGAATTTCTTGAATTCTGGAATCAATTTGAAAATTCAATCCACAATAACCCAAATTTAAATGAAGTTGATAAATTTTGCTATTTAAAGTCCATGTTAGGCGGGAAGGCTCTCTGCAGCATAAAGGGGTTTTCAATTAATAAAGAAAATTACGCGCAAGCAATCAAGTTGATTTCTGAAACTTTTGGCCAAAGGGATATTTTAATAAACTCGCACATCTCAAATTTGCTTAATATTAAACCAGTCAAAAATTCTTCTAACGTTCAGGCTTTGCGTAACTTGTATTTCGATTGTCAAACACAGATTCGGTGTTTGCAAAGTCTGGGAATAGATTCCGAAACATACACTACTCTTTTGACAAACATAATCTTGAAAATCTCCCACATGATATAACGTTAGAATTTGCTAAAGTCAGCGCAGATAAATGTCATGATCTCCAAGGGTTAATGAGCTTCTTGTACAAAGCGGTGAGTGCGAGAGAGAAGGCTCAGCGAATCCAAGGTCACTCCACCCCTCAATTCTCCCCATTGCTACTCAGAGGGGGTCCAACTCTCAGCCGAATCGCACAAATAAGTCAGCTTTGGAACTTCACGCCAATGTTTCGAAGAGCGCGAGTTCTAGCAGGTGTCTTTTTTGCAATGACTCACAGCATGGGAGCTCAGAGTGTGATATTTTGACTCTCCAGGAGAGGAGAGATCAGCTAGTCCGTGAAAAACGTTGTCTGATGTGTTGTAAGATTAACTGTTTCGTAAAAAGATGCAAGGGGCCAACATGTAGCTTTTGTAAGGGTCGCCACGCCAAAGCCATTTGCTTTAAACTCGAGAATGACAAGAAGCCGAGAGTGGAGGTTGAGAATGACGTGTCATTAAACCACATGGTAATGATTTGAGTGGGGTTTTGTTGCAGTGCGTTAAAGCAGAAATAGTGGGTCGGAAAAAATCGGGATTAGCCTTAGTTTTGTTTGATAATGGTGCACAACGTAGTTTTATCCGAAAAAGTGTGTCGGAGAGACTAGGTTTACGGGTTTTGGGTTCCGAAAATTTGAAAATTTATTCTTTTGGTGCTAAGGCTCCTAGTACCGAAATTTGTCGCAGAGTAGAGATAGTTTTAAAAAATGTGTTGAACGGAGAGGAGTTTATCGTTGAAGCGCTAGAGGTCGAGGAAATATCAAACGCTGTTGTGAAACTTCCTAGTAAAGAGATGTCGGAAAAAATGAAGTCTAAGGGATTTGTGTTGACATGTTCAGATGAGTCATCAGACAAGTCTATTTCGCTATTGATAGGATCGGACTACTACTGGAATTTAACTAGAGGTGTCGAAAGGTTGAATTCTTCGTTAGTGGCAGTTGAAACTTGTTTAGGGTGGTCGCTTGATGGAAGATGTGGTAAGGCTGACGAACTTACATCTGTCAATCTGGTCCTCAATCAAGAAGAGTCAATTTCGGCAGAATTGAGAAGGTTTTGGGAGTTGGAGAGTTTAGGTGTACAGGATTGTGACTCAGGTGTTGATATTAGGGATCAGGAGATGATTAGAGAGTTCAATGAGTCGATTCGTTTTGTTGATGGGCGCTATCGTGTAAAATTGCAGTGGAGGTCGGGTGTGAAGGATGGTTTAGAGGATAATATAGGAGTTGCTCGTAAACGGTTTGAGGGATTGACTCGTAAGTTTAAGATGGATAGCAGGTTTTTCGATGAGTACAAAGGTGTTGTTGATGAATATTTGAGAGAAGGTATCGTTGAAAAACTTCTCTAAAAAATCCGGAAGAAAGATCATTTTATTTGCCCCATCATGCTGTCATACGGAAAGACAAAACAACTAGTCGAGTACGCATAGTATTCGATGGATTTGCACATGACAAAGAGAAAATATCTCTCAATGACTGTTTGCACGCAGGTCCGAACTTGCATCCCAACATATTCCAATTGCTTTTGAAATTTCGCCAGAATGCTGTTGCGTTCACAGCTGATGTAAAGTCGGCTTTTCTGCAAATTGAAAGGATGAATCAGATCGTCAATTCACTCGTTTCTTCTGGGTTGATGATTCTAATGAACAGCCATTTGTGCTCAACTTCACGCGGGTTCTCTTTGGGCTAACATCGAGCCCATACCTTCTTGCAGCCACTCTGAAGTACCATTTTCAGAAATACCAAGAACAACTGCCAGCTACATCGAATCTACTTTCAAATTGTGTCTACGTCGACGATCTAATAGGAGGAAGAGAAGAGGTTTCAGATGCTCTGAAAACCTCATTAGAAAGTGTAAAAATATTCAGTGATGCTGGGATGGTCAGAAAGTGGACAACTAATTCATCCGAACTTCGTGAATTATGGAGAGCCAACAACATTCAAATCGAACAGCCGGACACTCTTGTTCGTTCTGGCTTATCGTCGAAGGTCTTAGGTTTGGCCTGGGATCTAGATTGTGATATGATATACTTTTCCACCACAGAACTTGTGAAATTTATATCTCGTAAAATAGACACTAAACGTTTTATCGCGAAATTGAAACATTTAGAATATGAAAATGGTCCACTTACTGCAACTGAATTAGAAATTGCAGAAAATACTCGGATAAAGTTCGAACAATCTCTAGCCTATCCTTCGGAATTGCATTGTTTGAAAACTGGCAAGCCAGTTTCCACCGAATCGAAAATCTTTAGTTTAGCCCCATTCTTAGACAATAACGGAATACTTCGTTTAAAGGTGGGGATTGAGCAGGGTGAATTATTTGAAAATGAAATTCATCCTATTATTTTGCCTAAATCAAAATTTGTAGAATTATTGATTATTAGAGAACATAGCAAAATTTTACACGGTGGGGTGTCAGCTACTTTGGCAAAAATTCGTACAAAATTTTAGATTGTGAAGGGTAGGCAAGAGGTAAGGAAAATTTTGAATAAATGTTTGATTTGTCGGAAGTATACTTTGAAACCTGCGAGACAGGTAACTGCTCAGCTGCCAAAGGACAGGATTTTGGAAAGGCCGCCATTTTCAGTTACAGGGGTCGATTTCACAGGACCTGCTTATTTGAAATCAGATAAGGACATTCGTAAGGCCTACATTGCTTTGTTTACCTGTGGAGTGACACGAGCAGTTCATATTGAACTCATTTCCGACATGTCAACTAGAAGTTTTATTTTGTCTTTAAGGCGATTTCTGGCTCGAAGGGGAAATTGTGAAGTCATCATTTCGGATAATGCTAAACCATTCAAAAACACAAATGACATTTTAGGACAATTTTCAAAAATCATTCTAGAGAAAAATTTGAAGGATTTTGTTGCTATTAACGCATAACATGGAAATTTATTGTGCCTAGTGCCCCATGGTGGGGTGGATTTTATGAGAGGCTCATGAAAAGTGTTAAGGATCCTTTGAAAAAGATCCTAGGCAAGGCTTTATTATCTTTTGAAGAAATGATGACTATCCTCACAGAAATCGAATGTGTTTTAAATAATGGGCCACTTACCTACGTAAGTAATGATTTAAATGAGCCACAGCCTCTTACTCCGGCTCAATTTTTGTTTCCTGGTCAAAATTATAGTTATCCTGTGCATTTTGCTGATCTTTTCAACAATGAGTTATCGACAAAGGAAAATTTAAATCGCAGAAAATTGTACCAATCTAGACTTTTGAAGCAAATTTGGCGCAAGTGGAAGGAAAATTATCTGCTTCAATTAAGAAATGCCCATAATTTTATAGTTCCTTCTCCTAAAGATAATTTAAAAGAAGGTGATGTGGTCTTGTTGGAAGGGTCAGCGAAATCTAAATTACTTTGGCCTTTAGGCATCATCGATGAAGTATTCGTAGGTCGTGATGGACACGTAAGATCTTGTCTTGTTCGTACTTCAAGTGGCCAGTATAAACGTCCCATACAAGTTATATATCCTCTTGAATTAAATTATTAATGTTTTGTATATACTTTAATACCTTTTCTTAGATTATGAAAATTTTAAATTTGTTTTGAAGAACTGTGTACTTAAATTTAGGTCTCCTTTTGTTAGTAAGTTTAAAATAATATTTGTTCTTGTATTGATGTAAATTTGATTATTTGTATTGTATTTTGAGTGTTAGTGACATTTTATTAAGTAGTTTATATACCCTACATATTGTGTAATTAGAGGTGAACATTTTGTTCACGGTGGGGTGTGTAGAAAATTGTATCGAGAGGGCGCTGCGACGCCCGTAGAGAGGGAGAAGTTTTTCGCTTCTCAGTTCGTCCCTCGCTCTCGTAAAACAGGGTCATGTAACCCCCCGTTGGAATCCCCATCTGGGGAAACATTTTTCTATTTATGTTTACAATTGTTTAACGTTACTAATAAACCAAAAAAGACAAAGCTTCGTAGTCGTCAATTTGTAGTAGTTCGTCATAAATTCGATTTGATATATATATTGTTGTGTCGGGTAAAGCATTCAACTGCTGCACAGATGGTCATGTGTTCAGTTCCCTTATGATAACATTGCCAACAATATTAATAAATAACATGAAAATATTTAAATCAATGTTTTCTTTACCCAGTCGTATGCATAATACAGTAATTGTCAGAATTTTAAATATCCTCTGAATTGCTGTTTTATTGTATACTAGCTGAATACCCGTACTTCACTACGGAGTACATTCAAATTAAATGCACTGCACAATGTATGCAGTTAATGCCAATATATATATATATATATATATATATTTGTAATAAATACAACGATCAATGTATGTAATTGATGTAAAAAATATATATATATATATATATTTATGAAAAGATCGTAATGGATATTTTTATAGACAAAATAATGTAGAAGAAAATATTCAAATCAAATCAAATAGAACATACTAAAGAATATAGTGCAGTTTGAGGAACATTTCTTTTACTGTATTTTAATATTTTTTTGGATAATATCCAATCATCTGCTGCATTATCAAGAAAAAAATTTTTTGGGCCTATTTTGTTGTTATGCACGTAATGCAAAATTAGTTTAAAGTATCACAAAAAGAAAAGAAAAACCACGTGATCAGCATTTAATGAATTAAATTCTAAAAAATAATTTTTAAAATTTCACCAAAAATCAGAAAATTGAGGTAAAGATTCGAAAAAGATTTCATTTTAAAGGAATTTTTATGATCTTTTCTGTGATATAAATTTTATAATCCTCAGATTATTATTTTAAATGCAAACTTAAAAAAATTTACAAAAACAGCTTAAAAATTTAATTTTAAAAAATTTAAGAATTTTTCAAAAATCTTTCTTAGTGCATCCCTACACTATAAGAAGAATCGCCAAGCAAAATTTCAGCCCTTTTGGTCTAGCGGTTTGGTCTGTGCGTCATCTTTTAGTCAGTCAGTCAGTTACAGAACTGTCTTATATACCGTAATTTCGCACGTAAGCGCCGCGGCGCATACGTAAAAATGTTCAAAAATTGTTGGGAGCGGCGCTTACGCCGATTTCGGATTTTAAAATCATCTTTTTAGCTTGCGCTTTTCTACTAAAATTGAGACTCACCCATTACTTGAACGGGCGTTTTTCACTGCGCATGCGCCAAGTTCTTTACTATTTTTTGGAAAAGCATGACGGTGATGTCATACACACTTTGGTGACTGGGAAGTCGCTGGGAATCGTGTATGATTGAAGGTCGACATTCTTACACAAAACGCGGAATTATGCGAAAAGCACTTTCGTGGAAGTCGCGAAGTGGGTCTCTCAAGCATGGAGATATGTCTCCATTAAGACAATAGTCCAGTTTTAGAAAGGTAGAAATAATTGTTCCCAATGCCGGCGACAACAGTTCGTCCAACGAGAAAAATCTAGACTACCCAGGGACGAAAATTGATCTAAAAATTTTGTCTCTTTTCAATGCCGATACGGAAGACGAGGACTTTGATGTTTATGATTGATCGGTAAATCTTACCAGTGTATCTTATATCTTCTTTTGATGGTTATTAGTATTACCTAAAGTCTTTATTACTTTAATTCATACTTGTATGATTTATATGTATTTTATCCATTTGATGGTCCATGATTACGTTTCTTTTTTTATTTTGTAGTACTTTATCATGTGTTACTGTGAAATAAAAATGCGTTTGTACCCTTTTAGGTTTTATTCCTTTTTTGCATTGAACTACGGTAGACCTGGTAGTGGTACGTGACATTTCATTACAAAAAAGCATTTTAGATAAAGCAAATCTTAGCGGTCAAAATGACTGCCTGCGGCGCATATAGGTATGAGATGTCATTCGGCGCTTCTAGTGTTAAAGTATAATTTATTAAGAGAAATATTTAAAATTAGCACTATATCGGATTTATATCATTAAAATGTATTAGTTTATTACAGAAATAGCCTGAAATCTCGCCTGGTGTCTCATTATTTGGTTACGGTACGGTAACTAAGAAAAGTTTATATGCGGCGTTTATACCGGTGCGGCGCTTACCCCAATTTGGTTTTTTTAATAGAAAATTTTAGTCCCTGCGGCGTTTACAGTGGGTGCGGCGCTTACGTGCGAAATTACGGTGTATAGATTAAATGCAATTTTTTAAATATTTAATATTATCTCTCTTATAAAAAGTACACCTGTGGTAGAGGAATTGAATGATTTCAACATGTCTCGATCTATGTAGATTATGAATATTTATGACTGAAAAAATATTTACGGTAGAACCCCTGTATCTGCAGATATTTTCCAAGACATACCATATGTTTGGGAACATATTCAGTGCATAATATTGCCTGTGCTATGTATAACATATTATTAGAGTAACATGCATCAATGTATCAATGTGGTAACGTTTCATTTATAAATTACACATAGTAGGACTTAAAAACTTTATTTAAAGTATTAGTAAATTGTACTGTATACTACAAAGCACATTTATACCGTGCTGTCAGCATATTGTGGTAAATAATGGCTTTTTGAACACAAACACTGTGATTACACATTTTCTTTTGGTGTTGCCCATAAATTGTTAACCTTTCCTCCTTTATTCATACCTGTTAACCTTATTTTGCCTCTTGCTTATTCATTTAGTACATATGCAGCTGTATTGATTGGTGAAGCAAACATGAATGAACCATACTGGATATATTCTGGCTGCTTGATTTTACCATGTTATGCCTCATTTGCCCTAATGCATGCCCTAAAACTTAAAAGCCATTTACTTCTTAAGTATAATTTTCTATATTTTGGAAACCTTGTTTAACTGAAAATACATGGGTATGACTGTATTTATATGTCTTCGAAACAGAGATTAAAAATTCAGCAATGAGCTTTGTACAAGGCTGATGTGATTTTTGTTTGGTAGAGTGCATTAGGTATGAAAATTGTCTAGGAAAAAGAGAAGCAGTACTTTCAAATTCAGATATTAGCCAAATCATTCATAGGGTTATTTTGTTTAAATTGTTTAAAAGCAAAATAAAATTTAATGTGTTAGTCTTTTTTTAGATTTATATTTTAAGACATGATACTTTCATACACTTGGGGAACTTTCTTGATATTCACTTCTTGAGCTTTTATTTGTTATATAGTTAAAGAAAATTGTTTTTAGCAGCTAAGTCTGAGATTATGTTTGCCAAGTTTCTTTTATAACTTTTTCTCCTGCTGAAATCTGTTTTTTATTTTTTTATTTTAACATATCTATTGCTCAAAATGAATCAATTCCAAGTGCACTATCTAATGTAATTCTCTAAAGCATGTCTTTGCTGAAGATTGTTATCCGTTTGTGTTCAGAAATCATTGTCAAAATGTATGAATTTTGCATTGTAGAATTTTCTAATTAATGATGATTTTGTAAATAATTTTTTAGTTTCACCTGTACTTTTGGAATCCTTAAACAAACAGAAGAAAGAATTCACCTACAGTTCTAAGCTAAGAATAGGAGTTGCAACATGGAATGTTAATGGTGGCAAGCATTTTAACAGCATAGTATTTAAACACCAATCTATGACAGAATGGCTCCTGGATTGTCCAAAGTTATACAAAAATACTGGTATTTAAGTTTTTTTCTGCAATATTTATGCCTTTTTTTGGGCTGAGGTTTTTAAATATTATGGATTAATAACCACTACAACTTTAACCTTAAAAATGTAACTAGATTTCTGTTGTATTTTTTGTAGATTTATATGAGAAGCTCTCTTTTTTCCTCCATCTGAATTTTGAGAGTTTCATCGTATTTGTATTTTATGACAACTAAAACTTACTTTACGATGTAATCTATCATCTAAGCTGTCTAGGTTTTATATAAAAAAATTTAATGTCTAATTTTTAAAGCTTTGTTTCTTATCAATGCTTGACTTCAATTTTTGATGTTAGCAGCTTTTGAAATATGTTTGAATGTTTAAAATTTTTTAGAAAACATTAAAAACTTTTGCCTCTCTTTACTAAGCATGACATATAAACAGTTTCTCATAAAATGTGAAATTCCTATCCACACAGTGTCTCATTTACTCCAGTGAACAATGTCAGATATCTTGGGTCAGAAGAACTAGGGCTAATACAGTTTTAAAGCAATACAAAGTGCGTTAGTTTTTACTTTTGATCTTAAGGCCCCTTAAAAATCTTTAAAAGTACTATCTTTGCATTTATGGTAATTACAGTCTTAAGTTTTTGGTGTTTGTGTTACAGTAAAGAAAGTATTTATGTTAGAACTGACACTACTTTCTTTTTTCATTTTTGTTTGTTCTTTTGTACCATTAGAATGTAACTTGTTTAAAATCTATTGGATAGTCTATATTTTGTTTTGTGCATACTTTTGCCTTTTTTATGTTTTTATTTATTTGAATTTATTTGAATTTAACACTTTTTAAATATACAGTTGAACCTCCTTATATCGAACTTCCTCATATCAAAATTTTCTATATATCGAACTCTTAGCAAATCTCCATGTTCATTACATAGAAAAACTGTTTCTATATATCGAAAAAATTTCTATGTATCGAAATTTTTTTTCAAGGCATACGGGGAGATTTTTTTCCACCTTAGAATAAAATCTCCCAATTTCTGGTGTTTGAAACAATGCGTCGTGGACTAAAGTTCGCAGAAAATGTCCCTAATGAAGTTTTTAGTGGACTGAATAAATGCGAACATTTCTTTGAACTTTCCGCAAAACTGGCTGTTCAGCAAGATATTCGTAGTTATTTTTAAAAGAATGTAACTGTGACAATTGTAACCACTGTCTGGATTATTGTTTTTTTAAAAGGTATGTAGTATTCAATAAATGAATTAATTCAATAAATGATATTAATTCATTTTTTAGTTATTAACTTTCATTTAATGTGATTCGCATATAAATTAGAAATGGAGGTTCGTATACAAAAATTAGCTTTAATTTTAATGTTTTAGGAGAATTATGATAAAACTGAGATCAATTCTATATATTGAAATTTCTATATATCGAAATTTTTTCTGGTAATTTGCTACTTCGATATATGGAGGTTCGACTGTATTCTTATCTCATGAGGGTATTATTGATTTGACTCTGTAATATAGGTCATTTTGTGTTATAAGTAACACTTATTTAAATTTTAGTTCAAATGTACTATTTATTTGCTTCATTTTGACAGTTTATACATTTGCTTATTGATTTTACAAATGTTATAATTTCTTTGAATTGTTTTCATGTGTAATTTATTTGTGATATATTTGAGTTTGAATGATTTTCTTTCTCTGTGTATATTAACTTTTTTGTCCCCATTTATACAGAGCTTCTTGATATAACAGAGGAGGAAGAAAATACTGTTGTAGATATATTTGCAATTGGATTTGAAGAAATTGTGGATTTAAATGCCAGTAATATTGTGTCTGCCAGGTAATGTAGAATAATAACCTTTTCACACACGCACACACACACACGCACACACACACACGCACACACACACACACACACACACACATACATACATACATACATACATATATATATATATATATAAAAAATTAAACATTCCAATTCCTTTTTTATGGAGTTGGTTTTTTTTTAAAATTTATTTGTGATTTGGATACTAAGCTAACATATATAGTCAGTTAATCTGTGTAAAGCAAATTTCTGTGTATTAAGCAACTGTTATATTGATAAATTATTCTACATACATTATACGTAAGTGTGTGGATGTGTTTTCTTTATTGGTTATCTGGTATTCTAATTTTTTTTCTTTCTTTCAAGACAATTTTACCCATTTTCACATTTTTTTTGCCATTCACATTTATTATGGGTTTTGGATATACAATAGAAACATAACTTTTTATTTAAGTGCTAGTAACTTATAATTTGTCAAAAAATTTTGAAGTATATTGTGTAGATATTCTGAACTTTTGTATAAATATGAGCATAAGGAAAGCATATTTCTTTAACTCTTTTCAACCTGAAAAAATACCTAATTTACACTTTTTAAGAAACATACTTTCTGTGTATATATTTATATAGCTGTTTTTATTTATAAGGGGATACAGCCTGTAACTGACTTAATGGAACTAAATAGTGTTAACTATGTAACAAATTACTATATGTTTAAGTGTGCCAAATTTGAAATGCAAACAGTTTCCCTGTTTCAGCCCAAAACATATAAATCAATTGCAGATAAAAATTCATTACTGGCTGTAGAATCTCGTGATAATAATGGATGGTTTATGGATGGTTTGCAGAGCATTATTATGTATTTTACCCTCCAAAATAACTGTCTCATTCAAAACTTAAGCCAGTTTATTGATATACTTTATTTTACAGTTCTCAAAATCAAAAAGAATGGATGGTAGAGTTGCAGAAGACTATATCTCGTGATAATAAATATATTTATATTACTTCTACTCAACTTGTTGGTGTTTGTTTGTTTCTATTTGCTCTTCCTGAGCATGCTCCATATATAAAGTAAGTATACATTTGAAAACAATTGCAAATTGGATATGAAATCTCATTTATAATGTGTTTTAATTAATATACCTTTAAGTTAATATGCTGATAGAGGATATCAAAACAATATATTAATATCAAGATTTAAAAAGTATTAAAAAAATAGTATTAAACATCCTAATCACTTAGGCTACAAATTTATTTATTACTATCTTCGAATTGTCAAGGGAAAATTCCATTTTGCACTAAATTCTGAGGTATTTTTGGGATATTTTTAAGTCAATTTTATGATGTATAGAATTTTTCATAACTGTTTAAACCTATACTAAAATACTATGCATGAAATAAACTGGTTTTCTGGTCAATGATCAAGGATTTTTCTTTTTAAAGTGCTGGAAAAGCTTAAATTTTATCATTTGAATATACTACCCTGTTAATCTGTAAATAATTTAATTGTCATGGTTTTCATGCAATATAAACTCATGTAAAGACTGTAGTATTAAGATTCATTTTAAGGGCTTAAGAAATCTTTTCAATATGTATATACAAATATATGTTTATACATATATATGTATATATGTAATGGAAATATTATAAACTAGTAATATTTGAATAAACAAAATTCACAATTTTGATATGTTTAACATTGTTCTAATTACTATTATAATATAATCTTGTAAATCATGGCTAAATCTGATTGGGAAATCTAATTTTTCGGAATTTTTTTAGAATCTATACCTTCTGCTGCTATTTAAGTTTAAATACTTTAAAGCAGTTTTCTATTATAAGTTGTGTTAGCTACAAAAAGAAATGTTAGT
Organism: Dolomedes plantarius; assembly: GCA_907164885.2. Lineage (NCBI taxonomy): Eukaryota > Metazoa > Arthropoda > Arachnida > Araneae > Dolomedidae > Dolomedes > Dolomedes plantarius. The sequence goes on along the minus strand of OU015494.1, from coordinate 57,540,045 downwards.
ATTTACTTGATTTATTTTCTGTTTTTTCTTTTTAATTAAGGGATGTTTTTGTCGATATTGTGAAAACTGGCTTAAGAGGAGCTACTGGAAATAAAGGAGCTGTTGCCATTCGTTTAAATCTATATAATACCTCAATGTGCTTTGTATGTGCTCATTTTACTGCTGGGCATTCTCAAGTTTTAGAGAGAAATGCAGATTACACTGAAATTAGCCGAAGAATTTCATTTCCTATGGTATATTTTTAAATTGTCTTATTTACTTACTGTATATGAGATTTTAAAAATATTTTTTATGAAATCAAATCTGTTACTTAACTTCTTTCAGCAAATAAGATTTGGCATTTTAAGTTATTTTATCAAAGAATCAAATTTGAGGAGATGAGTCTTATTTAATAACTTTTCCTTTTTAAATCATCCTGATCACTCTTTTTTCACACGCTTTCTCTGTAAATGTCAGTCTCGTTTCACCACTGTGTTTTTATTTATATATGAGTAAGAGTGTTTATGTATGGTTATATAAATTTAATCTGCTAACACCTTTTTTTAGGGAAGAAATCTGGATTCACACGATTTTGTATTTTGGTGTGGAGATTTTAATTACCGAATTGATTTACCAAATGAAGAAGTTAAGAAACTTGTTAAAGAAAAAAATTTGACACCTCTACTTGCTGCTGATCAGCTGATCGTTCAACAACAAATTGGTCAGGTAATATTTAAAATTAATTTTAATTCTTATGCTAGAAGTGATGTGACTGTGAATATTTCTGCAACTGAAACAACTTTTCTTTTCAGTAACCTGTTTTAATGAATACATCTAAAAGTATTTTATTTTCAGAGAAAATGTTTGCTAGCAAGTGATTACATATGGTGTGTTGGTAAAAAGTGCATTCAACTTTTATCAATGCATTAAAAGCTTGTATATATGTGCATTTATCTACAAATCATAAGCAATGTTGCAATATCCATTTATTAATTGACTTAAAATAAAATTATGTATATAATTTATTAACTTGGCCTTTCTGTGAAATTTTGCATTGAATTTTGTTTCCTGGTTTTGGGTTTGATTATTTTATGCAATGTTAAAAATTATAATTTTGTACCTATTTTTTTTAGTATAAAGGATATAGCCTAAAGAAATTTTTCTGAAATCAATAAAATGCTGTATAAATACTGTGCAGAAACAACATTTATCATTCCAAGGAGTGAAAACCACATTTTACTGTAGTAATTTGTAATACACAGATGCTTTAAACTTTATGATGTTGATAACTATCAATTAATAAATAGCAATTTGCTATTTTCTGTTGGTTTCCATCATAAAAAGTTTCACTAGGTAATATTTAGATATTCGTTTTCAAAGAAAATTCATTCTCCATAATCCAGCTTTTTCTACACCATTCTTCCCTGTCACTTAAAAATTAAGGGTAATTTTTCTTTCCTGTATCATTTATCAAATGAGAGTTCTTTTCTTCATTTAAACTATATTATAACTAAAATAAAATAGAGAAGTCTAGGCTGGGAAAAAAAAAACTAACTGAAAAACAAGTTGTATGCTGCTTAAATAGAGGTTTGGAACTTTTCAATATCAATGTGTACAAGACTGTTTATCATTATACTCAATGAAAATTTTGTTGAACTCAGTAATGCTTGGAGAGATTTCAAAATAGCATTTGATTATTTAGGGGTGAATTCCCTCTATACTGATTTGGTAATGGTGATATGAACAAAATTTTTTCCATTACTGCATTGCATTATATATTTATATAGCTTATCTACTTAGACTTTTGAGGTGGTCATATATTAAAGTAATGCTTACCAGTACAGGGTATGGCAGAATAGACTCCCACATTTAAAAGGGTGATAAAAATGAAAAAAACAATTTTCAGTAAAATGCCTTATTTTTTGAAAAGTACTTATAAACTAATTTTTTTGACTAGGTTTTGAAAATATCACATAGGTGACACCCGTTATTTATGATATATAGCCAAAGCTGTTCTTTAAGTTTTCTGTCACTCTGTTGGTCATCTCTGGGGGAATGATGGCAACTTCCTCATGAATAGTGGACTCATGGACTCATTGCACATTTCCAGATGTTCTAATGTTCTGAGGATGACCACTTGGTTTCTTTTAATGCAGACAAACCTGCTCTCACGTTTGAATCCCATTGCAAGATTGTTTTTTGTTCAGGAATGACACAGTTTCATAGAGCCTGAATCGTGTCCTAAATGCCCTCTGGTTGTGGTTACACAATTCTTGTTTTTAAAGAAAGTGTGGTGGTGCCGGTATATAATATTTTAACTTAAAATAAAAGTTAAAGACAATTATTCAGAGAAGGTTACTAGTTTCTAAAACCTCTAACACCTACCACATATCTCCACTCTCGTGGGCTGTTTACAGTGTATATCGGTCAATACATGAGGATTGTTATTTAATAGATTACAGTTTATTGATGAAACCTGTTCACAATTACTGGTATATAATAAAAGCATTGAAAACTAGCAATATTGCAATAACAACTACTATTGCGCATACAATTAAAAATATAAAATAAATAATATTACTACTGATACTACTAACACAATAAAAATATTAGGACTCGTTCTGCTTAACTGGAAGTGCAAGAGTTCTGTGAGGCGATCTTGGTGGGCAGCTTAATCAGAACTTAGATGTAGCATGGTGAGGCAAGTGCTGGAACCCGGGAACACTCTTCAGTTGCTGAAGTTGAAGCATCTGGTGCGACGGCAAATGATGACAACTACCAGAAATATTCTGTATCCTGAGCACATGAAGAGTTCGACGGGAACACTATGTTGAGAGCGTGCAACCAGGCAGATCGCTGCTTGAGTCGAACCGAGTTCGGTTCTTATATACTGCTCCGGGGAAAGCTCGCACATGCGCAGGCGATCACGCTAGGAATTTGCATGGAAATCTACATAACGATTTCCTCTTCTTCGCGTGACCGCAACACACTCCCCCGCAAGTGCCAAGACCCTAGGCTTGGTACGGTACCGCGAACCTAACCCTACGTCCTGAACGTGTTATGACAGTTGGGTTTCGGCCTGCGTCTTTCGCAACAACTTCTTCTGAAACTGGCTAGTCTTGATAAAATGCAGCTTTGAGTCTATCGATTTCAATGCATTTCTTTTGACCTGCTATGCTTAGTGTGAAGTGTTTCGGGTGTCTAGAAATGACTTTGTAAGGACCGTCGTCTGGCTGGGTTAATGGTTTACGTACTGAATCTATTCTGACAAATACAAAAGGGGTTTGAATTAATTCTTTATGCAAAAAACTTTACTTATCGAATGATTAGATGTGGGAATTGGCCGCAGCTCTTTCATATGGGATTTCAAGCGTTTTAAAAATTCAAAACGTGTAAACTCGTGACTATCTTTCGAGTCACAAAAAAAAAAAAAACTCCGGGTAATCTTAATGGTGAGCCATACACCATTTCGGCAGTTGATGCTGCTATGTCCTCTTTGAGGCTAGCTCTGATGCCTAGTAAAGCTAATGGTAACTTTTCAACCCAGAATTGGGAAGATTTTAGAATACATGTTAATGTCTGTTTTAAGTGTCTGTGAAATCTTTCCACTAGACAATTTGCGCGGGGGTTGTACGCACATGTTCTCCTGCGCTCTATTCCTAATAATTTGGTTAAAGTGGAAAAGAGTTCACTTTTGAACTGCCTGCCTTGATCGGTAATGATTGTAACAGGCACACCGAACCGTGCAATCCATCCGGTGTAAAACGCTTCTGCGACGCTTTCAGCTGTTTGATCCGGAATTGGATAAGCTTCCGGCCATCTAGTAAACCTATCAATACAAGTTAGCAAGTACTGAAATCCTCTGGAAGGTGGCAGTGGGCCAACAATATCGAGATGAACTTCCGAGAACCTAGTGTCAGGGCATTTAAATGTAGCCAGTGGAGACTTAGTATGTCTCGAAATCTTCGATTTCTGGCACTGAATGCAACTTGTGACCCATTCTTTGCAGTTAGCCTCATGTTTAGGCCAAATAAAACGTTCTCGGATTAACTTTGCTGTACCTTTAATACCCGGATAACAGATATTGTGTATCTGCGCGAAAGCTTCCTTGCGGAATTCGTCTGGTAGGTATAGCCTAACTCAGGGGTTCCCAAACTTATTTGACCTACCGCCCCCTTTTCAGAGAAAAAATCACTCACCGCCCCCCTGGAAGTTTACCATTTTATGCGAGTAAACAGAGATACAATAACAAATTTTCGGCCTTTTATGTATCTGTTTTTCTACCTATATAGAACATAGTAAAAAAATATGTTGTTGTAAATAAGACACCTTGAAGCTTGAAATTATAAAATTATTCCTTAAAATCAACCATAGTTATATTCGAATTACACACCAAAAATTAAGATGGCGTAGGATAATATTCATATGATAAAAATTACAAATAACAGTAAAACTAATGTGAAGGATGAACTTGGTGCATAGCAATCAATTTATTTATATTCGGCGCTATTTTACTCAGAAGCATTCTTAAATCACCGCGATCAGTAATTTGCAGTTGGTTTCTGTTTTTAGTTCACAGATTTGTGACCACACTGAACCCACGTTCCACTAAATATGATGAAAGAAACGCTATTAAGAATTTTTGTAGACCAAAGCTCATTATCCAGGGTAAAGTGTTAGTATCTCTTTTTGCAGCCAGAACTGCTATGCTTAATAGCTATGCTTAAATTTAAATTTAAATTCTTAATTTGTTGATACTTCTATCAGTTCTTGTAGTTTTACAGATTCTTCTGAGTTTGATCCTGAAAAAGGATCCAAATCCCAATCAGGTATGTTCATTTTAAGTATATCTTCAAACCGTTGGTTGAAGTCAAAATGGAGAGCCATAAAGTGCTGACAATAGATAAGCATGTCTTCATCATGTTTTTCTACTGTTAATAAATGTAGAAATTGGCTGAATTCTCATCTTCCTAAAATTTTTTTGTACAGTAGAAGTTTTGCCACAAAAGCGGAAATCACAGTTTTGTTTTTATTAAATTCAGCTCATCGCCTTGGAGTTTTTGATTTGCGTCATTGAATTTACTAAAGAAGTCTATCAAATAGGCTATGTCATTTTTATAATCGATTAAGTTGACTCGTAAATTATCGTATTGTTTTCTAAGAACTCTAAGTCAAAGAGTTTATAAAATCGATCCAAACAGGCACCTCTTGACAGCCAACGAACTTCTGTATAAAGCAGCAAGCGATTGAATTCTGCATAGTTTTCAATGCAAAGTTGTCCAAACAATCTGTCATTCAATGCGTTGCATCTGATTTTGTTGACTGCTTGAACAACATGCTGCAATGACCTATGCAGACATTCATTCAGATTTTTGTTAACTAAATGTTGTCGATGAATGACGCAGTGCACGGCAAATACATTCAGAACTGCTCTTTTTAAATATGCAAGAAAACCCTTGTAGCATCCTATCATCGCTGGAGCACCATCAGTAGCAACTGATGAGATATTTCTGAGGGAGATTTCTTTTTCTATGAAAAACTCTTCCAATGCATGAAATATTGATTCCCCCTTGGTATCAGCTTGCAATTTTTTTACAAATAATAATTCTTAGCATATTTTTTCTTCTTGTATGAATCGCACGTAGGCTAAAATTAAGGCCTCATTTCCTGGCAAAGTTGACTCATCAAGCTGAATAGAGAACTGGGATGTTTTTAAATACTCACATGAGTCTTCAACATCTTGAGCCATTTCATCAATTCTTCTTTGGACTGTATTATTGCTCAATCGAATTTTCTTTGTAATTTCAGAAGCTGGCTTGTGTAGCATAGTGCGTATTACTTCAGTTATAGCCAGTAGAATTAGTACTTCCCCAATAGTATGCGGTTTTCCCGATTTAGCAGTCATTAGAGAAATATTACATAAAGTACGTAACCCATCGTCACAACCTTTGGATTCTACTGAGATGACTTTTGTTAATGTCGGCTTTCTCAAAAAATTTTAATTCAGTGCTTTAAAATAAGATAAGGTTTTATCTTCCTTATCAGCATGTACTTTTTCAAATATTCTAGTAATTTTTATGCCTTCATCGCTAAAATATAAAACTACATTTTCAAGCAATGAATTAATTTAAAAAAAAAAGAGTTAATAGTATTAATTTAATTATCCCTTCTTTAAATAATTATTCCTTATTAACGCACAACTTATTTTACAATTAACACAGATTATTTGATAAATATAAATAGAATGGTGTAACTATAAATTTTCGGCAGTTGCACGAAATGTCAGTATTCTCCACTTCTAACTCTGCACTTAGATAAAGAAAAAAATTACAAAAGGAAAACTAAACAAATAAAAAAAAATCCACAAAACTTAATTGGAGACTAGTTAATATGTGAGCCATACAGAAAATAATCAGAGAAAAAGAACTTTAAGTTCTCGCTTGTCTCTCCTTCGATTTTGGTAAAGGATTATGGCAAAGGAGTTGTACATCAGCAATATATAATTCGGAAGTCATATATACACTGCTGGCCACTGTAAATGCAACACCCTGAAGGAAACATGCAAATAACATAAAATTTACAACATGCATTAGCGGAGCTGAGATATGCAAATGATTAGAATTTCAGCGCAGACGCACATCACGCGCGCCTGTGGTGCCACTTCAAAGCGCTATTTAAGGCTTGGAGAATTCGATAATTTCAAGTTCGGCAATTGTGTTTTTCTTGTGGTTTTTTCAAAAACCGATCAATTATGCCTCGTCGAAAACAGCGATCATCTTTTGATCAAGTATCCGAGTTCGACAGAGGAAGGATAGTGGCCTACCGAGATTGTGGATTATCTTTCAGAGAAGTCGGTAGTCGTGTTGGACGAAACCAAACAACTAATGCGGATATGTGATCGTTGGATGCAGGAGGGTACGACGGACCGGCGTGTTCGATCGCATCCACCTCAGCGCACCACTTCACGTGATGACAGGCAAATTGTGCGCATGGCAGTGACGGATCGCTCAGTCACATCACGAACCATAGCACAGCACATGCAGTCTGTAACGCATCATCCAGTGTCTGCGCGTACCATTCGACGCCGTTTACAGCAGAGTGGTCTGTCCGCAAGACGTCCATTGCTTTGTCTACCCTTGGCGCAGAACCACAGACGTCTCCGCCGCCAATGGTGCGATGACAGAAGGATGTGGACGGCAGAATGGAATGAAATTGTTTTTACTGACGAGTCACGCTTCTGTCTGCAACACCACGATCGTCGCATTCGAGTCTGGAAACACCGTGAAGAGAGGATGCTGAACAGCTGCGTTATGCACCGCCACACTGGTCCTGCACCGGGTATTATGGTATGGGGCGGTATTGGATATCACTCTCGCACACCTCTAGTACGCATTGCCGGTACTTTAAGCAGCCAGCGCTACATCTCCGAGGTGTTGGAGCCAGTTGTCCTTCCTTACCTTCAGGGCTTGCCCACAGCCATATTTCAACAGGATAATGCGCGACCACACGTGGCACGCATTGTCCAACGGTTCTTCGTCAATCGCCAGATTGAATTGCTTTCCTGGCCGCCTCGCTCTCCGGATCTTTCGCCGATAGAAAACATGCGGTCCATGGTTGCTCTACGATTGACCCAGATTCCATCCCCAGCTGCCACAGCAGATCAACTTTGGCAACGTGTGGAAGCTGCTTGGTCTGCTGTACCCCAAGAACTCATCCAAAGTCTCTTTGAAAACAATGCCGAGGCGTGTTGCAGCGGTGATCTCCAACAATGGCGGCTACTCTGGCTACTGATTTTGGCAGGAACCACACTTCACAGAAGTCTATAAATTTAATCATTTGATACTTGGTCAACATGTTATCTACAAAATAAATTTTGTTGTGATATCTCTTGTCTTTCTTGGTGTTGCAATTTGGGTGGCCAGCAGTGTATATCCTGTTTGGATCGATTTTATAAACTCTTTGACTGACTGCTAGAGTTCTTAGAAAACAATATGATAATTTACGAGTCAACTTAATCGATTCTGTATATATATATATATATATATATATATATATATATATATATATATATATATATATATATATATATATATATATATAAATAAATAAATAAGTATCTACCAATAAGTTTTTGGACACCTGTGAAACAAAAGAAAATCAAAATTTATTCTTATTCGATACTTGGTAGAGCATCCACGAGAAGCAATTACAGCCTCAACCCTCCGAGCATGCTTTCCGCAAGTCGTTGTAAGACGGTTACTGGTATTTTCTTCTGCTCAGCTTGGAGAATCACATGTAAGATCCTTCACCGATTTTGGACGGTTGTTGCACCCCCCAGTTCGGTGATTCAACTCGTCCCAGAGGTTCTCGATAGGGTTCAGGTCTGAGATGTGGTCAGGCCAGTCCATTCGGTTAACCCCATTCTCACCATACCAATCCATGGTGGACCTCGCAACATGACAGCTGGCTTTGTCGTCCTGGAAGTAATATGGGTCCAACCCGTAAAACTGCCACAACGTAGGAAGCAACTGTCATCCAAAATAGTGCAGTAGTCGTCGGCGTTGAGCTTACCATGAATTGGGACCAAGGGTCCCAGTCCATACCAGAAGAAACACTCCCAGACCATAATTCCACCTTCGCCGAACTTTACTGTAGGCACAATGTATTCTGGCAGGAGGCGTTTTCCAGGCAGACACCAGACCCAGACCCTGCCATCCGAACGGTAGAGGGTGAACCTTGATTAGTCGCTCCAGAGAACCCTTTTCCACTGATCTAAGGTCCACTTTCGACGTGTTTTGCACCACATTAACCAAGCAGCGCGGTTGGACTTTGCGATCAAAGTCGATGGGCGGCAACACGACTATGAAAACCAAACAGGTCTGCTTTCTTACGAATGGTATTCATCGAAACAACACTCCCGGATGCATGTTGGAACTCCTGAAGTATGTGGGTCATCGGTTGGGTGCGGTTCTTCCGAATTTCTCTTCGACAGCACCCGTTAGTCTCTATCTCCCAGTTTCGTGGGACTGCCGACTCGGGGCACATCCTGACAATCACCACACACCTTCCGTTGCTGAATCAAATAGGTCACTGTTGATTTGGGGTAATTCAGCTCGCTAGATATGCCCCTTAACTAACTAACCAAAGCCGCAACAGTCCATAGATATGTCCCTTAAGGATCGCCCATTTCTGTGATATCCGACGATTACACCTTTTTCGAAATCAGATAACTCTACACTGCGTGGTACCTTGCATGTGATTAATGCCAATGTTGTTTCCTACACGATATTTAACGGCGGAGGGCGTGACGTATATCAGGACCGCAGATATCGTCATTTGTACGGTTGTCCAAATACTTATTGATATATATATATATATATACACACACACACACACACATATATATATATATATATACACACAGGGTGATTTTTTAAAAAATGACACTACTCAGAGCCATCTGTAGCGTGATGTATCAGCCGGAATTCCACTAAAATTGATAGAGGGACTAAGGACGACATGGGAAAGAGTTTCCGTGAAATAAAAAATAGAATAGTTCTAAAAGTCGCCGATAGGGGAAGATATGGCGCTGTCATTGTCGGTGCACTCGAGAATTTGAATAAAAGGAAAGTAAAACATCAAAAGGCAAATTCATGACTACGTAGTCGACAGCAGCGCCAGTATTTTGGGCTATAAAGTGCGGAATCTGTTGCGCCTTCGCTTTATAGAAGAAAGGGTCATCAGTCGCTTTTTTCCACTTGCGTGGCCACCTCGCTTCCCGGACCTAACCCATGTGACATTTTTCTGTTGGGTTATTTAAAGTCTAATGTGTATCTTGGTGGAGTCTCGAACTTGGTGGCCCTAAAGGACAACATTTCCCGGACTTTGATTAACATTCCTGGTGACATGTTACGCTCGACCGTTGAGAACGTAGTGTTCAGGATGGAATGTGTCGTCCACCAGGACTGTGGTCACATTGAAGGAGGGAGAAGTGAATTTGCTGCATAAAGTGGTGTTGCAGTGAAATTTCTTTGTTATTCATTTGTCTGCTTACAACTTTTTCGGTATTCATCCCTTATTTTTATAGCCCGAAATACTGGCGCTGATGTCCACTACAGAGTCGTGAATTTGTATTTTGAGGTTTTACTTGCCTTTTATGTAAATTCTCGGTTGCGCCAACAACAACAGCGCTCTATTGCCCCCTATCGGCGACTTTTGGATTTTTTAAAAAATTATTATTATTATTATTTTAACGGAAACTCTTTCCCATGTCGTCCTTAGTCCCTCTGTCAAATCTGTCTGATAGATCGTGCTACACATGGTTGTCTGATAGATCACGCTACACATGGCTCTGAGTAGTGTCAGTTAAAAAAAAATCCCCTTGTATATTAGCTTTTTACCCGGCATTGCCCGGGTATTTATTTATCCTTTTTTTTTTATAACACGGGATAAGTAATGAATTCTACTTATAGTATAAAATCTAAGTAATTTTATTTACAGGTATTTAAAAGTATATATACAGTATATAAATTATAAGTATAATATTAATTTAACCTAAAACCTGATTAAAACCAACCTTTTTAGTTTTCCCTCTAGGAGGGGAGCTGGGTGTGCCTTGAGTGGATGACAGATCTGTACTGTTTGTCCGGCATCCACAGCAATGGAAAATGCCACCGAACTTGGGAAATTAACCCTCTATTGCGTATTCAGGCTCTTGCTACGTAGTGACTGGTCTTCAGGTGTATCATGGACGATGGACCTTAATGGTCTGGGGGTCCGAGGTGTCAAACTCAAAGGTTTCCCTCCAGGAGCAAGAAAAATTGAATTCTTGGGTTAATCCATCCTTGATCAAGAAGCGTAAATTTGTCCGTAGGAGAAACATGGCGATCTCAAATCCATTCTGCAGCACTTAATAGTCTGCTCCTGTGACTTGTTGATCGTGATCGACAGCGCAAGTCTCGCTGGAAATTGCAATCTCTTAAAGTTAAAAGGGAGATTCGTCGGAATGAGTGGTATCCGTGGGATAAAAAATGTTTCACCCTCTCCCTTTCCTGTTAAGATTGGCGCTTCGAAAATATTGCCCAGCATCTTCTTTACACACAGCCTTATGCCGGTGCAAAGTTTTGGCGGGTCGAGGTTCCGCAGTAAAATAGTTGGAGATCCCACTTTAAGCAAAAGACATTATGGTGGCAACCCAGCCGGATCAAATGAGTTTAAGAACTCTGTTGGGAAATTGATGACCTCATCGGCATATACTACGGTATCGATATATTTGTAATCAGTGACTATGCCTGGTAAGATGGAAAGTATTCGAATGTTTATTTCTTGTACATGTTCATTTTTAGCAGCAATAATAGCCCTCTCTCGCAACCACTTGAAATTGGGATAGTTTTGGAAAACAGCCGGATAGATTGCATCTATATGCTTTATATATATGTCATCAACCCCCTAGATAAATTATGTTTTCAGAGCCTCTTTCTATTTTTAATATGTAGTTGTATTTAGCTATCCCAAAATTGGGGATTTTTTTTAATTCATGCCCTAATGAAAACAACATATTGTAGGAAATGATAAAAATTTTCGTATAGGTTTTAGGTTAAAAATTTCATGAAAAAATATTAATTAGTTCAGGTGATATCTTGTGCTGCTTACAGCAACTTAGGCTAAATAAAATGAAATAAACATATGAAATACAATACAAATAATTATGTCAACATAAATAATTATAAAATATTTTTCATGTATTTCCTTAAATTGTATGCTATGTGTAGTATTAGAACAAAACATCTTTTACAGTTTTGACAAAAAAAAATTGTAAAAAGAATATCATGTTTTGTTAATGCGATTACGCTGTAAAAGTAGGAGGAACTCACAGTTGAAAGAAACTATTCCCTATTTTTTTTATGTTCAAATAAATCCTGCGAAAATGAGCAATTCTGAGTTTGGTTTGGTCTCCCGCGCTCGGTCATAAAACTCACCCCTGTAGCAAAGTGCATATATACCTCTAATTATATTTAACAACCTCTCAGTGTCCTTGGTCCCACCTTGAATATTTTTCCAAACTGTGTAAATGTGTGCCTAATTATTATTATTATTAGTTTTGCATTAGCGGTACTCAAAGCCCATATGGTCCGGATATAGTTAAGGTGGTCCAGTTTAAACTTTAAAGATCTGTTAGGCGGAATCATCAGTGACCGCAAGTGATTAAACTCCGTGGAAATGGGAGGCCTCTTCGGGCAAAAAATAGATTGAGGGGTACTGCCGAAGATGCTCAGGGCTGTAAATAAGACCAAATATAGAAACTAAGTCACTAAATACTTAACAAGTCTCACAATACATGATTGTTTCCCACCTAGGTCTTCCCCGTACACTCTGTGTCAAGTGTCCTCGGAATGTTTTAGAATTGTCTTGTCTTCTTTCTTTATGCATTCACCGCCCCCTTATTTTCGTTCACCGCCCCCCAAATGTCCCCAGAGGCGCTACCGCCCCCCTGGATCATGGGCGATATCGCCCACTTTTTGAACCCCTGGCCTAACGTTACCAGTAGAAATGTCACAGTAAATTTTGGGAGAACTTGTCTCTAATTGAATCTGCTTAATTTCTAAACCTGTTTTACCTTTTAACAGTTCTTGCAATTCCGTGTCAACAGCCTGTGCAGATGCTAACGCCTCTAAATCTATCTCGCATCCTAGTCTAATCACGTAGACTCTAGACATAGCATCAGCGACCACATTTTGGCTTCCTTTGATATAACGTATGTCTGTCGAAAATTGCGAAATGAATTCAAGGTGGCGGATTTGACGGGGATTGCAACGATCACTGTTGTTACGTCTTGGCCCTTTTCGGGGAAAAAGGCCACCCTAGCAAAAGCCCATCCCTTTGCGAATTCTTCCCGTTTCCAAGAAACGATCGGGGGTGGCTTCTGCAAACCCCCTCACGCCGGCCAGCTGGCTGAGAAGAGACGCAGAGGTTTTTTGGGAAGCAAGGAGAGAAGGTGGCTGTATATTGAGCCTCGAATTTGTCCGTCGAATACGGTGCGGGAATGCGCCGTTGCGGACCGAGTGCCTGAAAATTTCCTCTCTCGGCTCCCGATTTTACGAGTGGAGAAATACATCTCTGTTGAGAAACTTGTAAACGATATTTAGGTTCCTATAGAACCTCTCATATGCAGAGGAGCATTGACTCTCTGTCTTGTACATAGTGTACAGTTTTTTTTATTTAATACAAGCTCTGTGTTACAAAATTGTCTCTCGTGTGTCTTCTTTTTCCACCGAGGACGTTACACTGTGTTGCTGAAATGCATAGCACAATGATTTATGATCCGTAAAAATCACGCATCGGGATCCTTCAATCAAGTGCCTAAAGTGTCTGACAGCAGAGTAGATGGCTAAAAGTAGGGATGTGACATCGATGTCGATGTTTTCAAAACATCGATGGTTTAAACATCGATTTATTGAAGCCGATGTTTTTTTAACATCGATGTTTTTTGTTCGATGTTTTACGTTGTCTCGATGTTTTTTTTAATGAAAAAGTACCATAATAAAAAAAATGTACCACGTAGCATAATTTTCATACTCAGTAAATGTAAGTTGGAATTCTGAAAAGGACGAATACAAAAGGGGGAACGATTCCTTAGCAAACAGACAAATGGCAATCAACAACCAATTAACCAATCAGAGCGCTTGGAATGTTCCTGACACTCCAGAACCTTCCATTGGGGTTTTATTTTATAAATATATATATACACGAGATCAGCCATTTAAATTTTTGTTTTGTTCTGTTTTATATAAGTTGACGTTAATATTATTAGTAAGATGCCTCCCAAAAGTACCATTTGGAGATATTTTTGCAAAACCTCTGACAAATTGGTAAGATGCAATATTTGCCTTAAGTCCCTCAAAACTTCTGGCAATACCACGAATTTATATGGACATTTGAAGGCAAAACATAGCGATATTTACGAGAATTTTGAGTCATCAATGTAGCCCAAGGCAAAAACAACCAAGTTTTTGTCATTTGTGTCAGCCCAATCAGAGAGTAAAATTAAATCACCCCTCCCCCCCTCCCCACGACTAACCGAAGTAACATTAATGTTAAAGGTTACTAAACCAGTTTTAAAAAATGGATGTTCTAAAACATCGATGTTAAAAAACATCGACGGTTTTTGGGCGATGTTTTATTAGCATCGATATTTTAATATTGAATATCGATGTTTCAAAACATCGATGTTTTGTTATCGATGCCGCATCCCTAGCTAAAAGTTCTCTGTCGTATGTACTATACCGTTTTTTGGTAGGCGTAAGTCGACGGGAGAAAAATCCTAAGGGACTTGCTGTACCATCTATTGTTTGATGAAGCTCTGCTCCAATCGCAATGTCAGAGGCGTCCACCATAAGGGAGAGTTTGGTGTTAGCTGCTGGATGAGCTAGCATAACTTCTTTTTGTAGAACGTCTAAGCATTTTGAAAATGCTTCTCGAGTGTCATCGCTCCACTGTAAAATAGATTTGTCCTTTTTAGGCTTTCCTTTTACCATCTGGTATAACTTAGCCTGAATTTCGGCTGCGTGCCTAAAAAATCTGTGATAAAAATTTATCATGGCTAAAAAAAGCCGTAAACTATCTACCGTTTTCGGCAATGTATGTTCAGCTATATGCTTAATCTTGTCTGGCGCCGGAGAAATTCCTTTCGCGGTGACCAGAAATCCTAAAAATTGTAATTCTTTTGAACCAAAAATACATTTAGCATGATTAATGACTAAGCCATGGTTATCTAATCTTTCAAAAACCTGAGCTAAGTCCTGTTTGTGTGCTGTCTCATCAGTCGAGGCGACTAAAATGTCGTCTATATACGCAAAACAGCAAGTGAGACCACGTAAAACGTTGTCTATGTATCTCTGGAATGTCTAAGCGGCGTTCCTTAAACCGAAACACATGTAATTGTATTCATAAAGTCCGATGGGTGTAATGACCGCGGTTTTTTGAACGTCTGCGTCATCAATCTTAATTTGATGGTAAGCCTTCTTAAGGTCAATTTTAGAAAAAAATGTCTTACCATTTAGTTCCGTAGTAAAATCATGCAGATGAGGGATGCTGTATCTGTCAGGTACCGTTACAGCATTAAGCCTGCGGTAGTCTCCGCAAATTCGAAACTTGCCATCGGCTTTCGTCACGATGTGTATTGGACTCGACCAAGGGCTTTTGGAAGGTCGAATAATATTCTGCTGGAGCAATTCCTGGAATTCATTCTTTAAAGCTTTCAGCTTTTCAGGATTCAGCCTCCTAGCTTTTGCGAATACTGGAGGACCCTTAGTTTCGATAGTGTGAACTACTGTAGTTGTTAGCTTGTGCCTATTGAGGTTGGGACTCAAAATTCGGGGAAATTTCATAATTACACTGTAAAAAGGTGTACTGGTACTGTTGGGGATTAAATATGCATCTACCCGCGAAGAACAATGAATAGCTGATGCTGCACGTTGTCCAATCAGTCTACGATTTCTAACGTCTAATAGTAGGGCAAAACTTTCCAAGAAATCAGCTCCCAAAATAGGTGTTGTAACATCAGCGATCACAAACGTCCATAAGATTTCCTTTTTCAAACCTAAGTCATGCTTTAGTTGTATTGTACCGAAAGTAAGAACTTCCGACCCATTTGCAGCGTACAGACACTATGGTTGTTGTCTGCACCAAGATACTAACGTTCTGGGATAGCAAGACAGTATTTCACCTGAATCAACCAAAAATTTCTGCTTGGAAATCTTATCAAAAGCAAAGAGACGGCTATGCTGAGCCGCCACGTCCGTTGCCGTCAAAACAGATGTGCCTAGTCGTTTCCCTGGAAACTGCATGGCTTGATACACCTCTTAGCTTTATCTGCAAACCTGTGGTGATACCAACATAATCTATTAGCATTCTGAATTTGACCTGAAACGGTTTCGAGATCCAGAGTTTGATCTGAAGCGACTCTATCCCTGCGTTCTTGTAGAGATTTAAGAGTTTTTTTAATCTCGGACAATTCAGCCTTGATATAATTCAACTCGCTTGACTGTGCTATGGCTGTAACAGTGGGTGTTATGGGGGAAATTTCCATAATTTTATCAGCGATTTTGGCGAGGTTTGGCAAGGCATTTGAAATGGACAGGATCTGTTGTGTGTTCAGCGGAAGGCGCTGTAACCACAGACTCTTTAAGAAGTCCTCTATAATATCTCCTTCAGCTAAATTACTCATTTATTGTAGGAGCTGGGAAGGCGTTCTATCTCCCAATTGTATGTCTTGAAAGAGAAGTCTAAGTCTGGCTGCGTCTGACCTAGAATACAAATCAAGTACGCGCTCTTTTAACGTGCCGTACAAGTTGTCTGACGGGGGTTTCTCTGCAATATCTGACACTCTACTTAGAGTCTTTGTATCAACTGCCGAAATAACCGAGTGAAATTTAGTTTCGTCGGCTGTTATACCAGCTAACTTGAATTGAGATTCGAGTTGTAAAAACCATATTCGTGGATTTGTATCCCAAAATGGCGGTGGTTTGAAAGCAACTCGTGCTATATCGGAAACCTCTGACCCTCGAACCTCGGCTTTATCGTCAGTAAATTATGACTACAAAAGACCAGCTAAAAAGTTTTTTCCTGTTAACGCAGTAAAAAACAAATATTCAACCTAGTGAAAATAAGGTTGGAATCTCAACATGGAAGAGTGCGAGTGCACCTGTAACGAGTTCCCAGAGCAATTATTGAATGTCTGAGTATACTGTGGTTGGCGTAATTCATACACTAAATTTCAGTATAAATCTACTGGTAGTTATATATAAAATATTCAAAAACGAGTAAAGACAGCAATATAGAAATAATATTAATTAAATAATACTGTAAACAACAATTCCGGGCCACCAGTGTGGTGGTGCCGGTATATAATATTTTAACTAAAAATAAAAGTTAAAGACAATTATTCAGAGAAGGTTACTGGTTTCTAAAACCTCTAACACCTACCACATATCTCCACTCTCGTGGGCTGTTTACTGTGTATATCGGTCAATACATGAGACTTGTTATTTAATACATTACAGTTTATTGATGAAACCTGTTCACAATTACTGGTATATAATAAAAACATTGAAAACTAGCAATATTGCAATAACAACTACTATTGCGCATACAATTAAAAACATAAAATAAATAATATTACTACTGATACTAATAACACAATAAAAATAATATTACGACTCGTCCCGCTTAACTGGAAGCACAAGAGTTCTGTGAGGCGATCTTGGTGGGCAGCTTAATCAGAACTTAGATGTAGCATGGTGAGGCCAGCGCTGGAACCCGGGAACACTCTTCAGTTGCTGAAGTTGAAGCATCTGGTGCGACGGCAAATGATGACAACTACCAGAAATATTCTGTATCCTGAGCACATGAAGAGTTCGACGGGAACACTATGTTGAGAGCGTGCAACCAGGCGGGTCGCTGCTTGAGTCGAACCCGAGTTCGGTGCTTATATACTGCTCCGGGGAAAGCTCGCACATGCGCAGGCGATCACGCTAGGAATTTGCATGGAAATCTACGTAACGATTTCCTCTTCTTCGCGTGACCGCCACAAAAGCCTTAATAATGAAACTGTGATGTTCACCAGACCAGCTGATGGTGTCTACTGACAACTAGAAAATATGCCTGAAATGTTGCTACCTCCTGCACCACCTTACCCCCACTTCTCCCTTACCAGTTACCTTCAGCATTGGGTAAGTTCAATCTGCTGCACCCTGTAGGTTTTCTAAGCATATCCGAAGAAAAAAAAGTTGTTCAAATAACTGTTATGAAATGGTAAACATTGTGATGTAACTGAAGTAGTTAAGAGAGTTCTTTACAAAATAACCCAGATGGATACAGATCACAGAAATACTTTATTATACGACCTCTCTACATGCTCGCTACATTGCAACTGCGAGAACATCACACATCGGCGAACACGACGCCCTCTTGCGTGTATTTTTCCAATGCACTTGCTGTGCTGCCAACAATTATACAACACTTTACACACACTTAAAAAAGAAACAAAAAGGAAAAAAAAAAAAGAAAAACATTCAGTCCTAATGTGCCAATTAAAGGTTTAGACGACTGGGTGGTTTTCTCTTCCTTGAAGATTTCCTTCGGTCTGGTGTTGTAGAACCTGACTGTAAGGAGTCAGTGTCGACTGCAGCACACTGTCCAGGAACTTGTATCTTTTGTGGCGTAAGAACTGGAGGATTATCATCCTCAGATCCTGCAGGTATATCCAATGCCGGTGTCAACTTGGGTGGTTCACCTGAAGGATTCACTCTAGGGATATCTACATCAAAACTGGATGGTACTTGATCTTGTGAAGTCGAATTGCACGAACCTTCACGATGACGCACTTGGTCCATGTGGCGTGTCCAAATGCCTAGTGCTGTTTCAATCTTGAACATTATGTTTCCTACTCTGTCACACACCACACCAGCCACCCACTTAGGACCACGGCTGAAGTTCCGTGCCCAAACAAAATCACCTATTTGGAATCTAGAGGTGTTTTCAGAATGTGGTGGAGGTTTCACATGCTGTTCAAAGTCTTTCAGCAGATCTAACCGACAACGTAGTGGACGACCCAGCATGTTTGTTGCAGGAGAGATCCCTGTTGCTGCAAGTGGTGTGCTACGATAGTGCAATAAAAATCTTGCCAACCTTTCAGAAAAGGAGCCTACAGTAATCTTCCGAAGAGCACTTTTGACAGTGCGTACTGCTCTTTCTGCCAGTCCATTTGAATTTGGATGAAAAGGAGCAGTTCTTATATGCACAATGCCATTTTGTGCAAGAAATGACTGAAACTCAGTACTAGAGAAGGCAGTACCATTGTCGCTCACCAGACTCTTTGGTAGACAAAACGGGCAAACAAATTGCGGAGTGCAATTATGGTAGTTGCTGAAGATGTGCTAGGTACAGGAATCACTTCTAGCCACTTTGAATATGAGTCAATCACAATCAACAACATCTGACCTTCCACAGGCCCAGCATGGTCTACATGGATACGTATCCATGGATCTTTTGGAACAGGCCAAGAGATCTGTTTGGCTGGTGGAGTTGACGCATTTTCTTGGCAGGCAACACAATTCCGAACTTTTAACTCTAGCTCTCTGTCTATACCAGGCCACCATACATATGATCGAGCCACTGCTTTGATGGCAGAAATTCCTTGATGACCCATGTGCAGCTCGTCAAGGATGAATCTTCGAAACTTCTGAGGAATAAAGACACGGGAACCTCTGAATATGATCCCGCTCTCTACAGACAGTTCATACCTCGCAGGCCAAAACTGGTCTAGACCTTGCGGTACTTCTTTTGGCCAACCCTTAGCAATGCACGACCGGAGACTAGATAGCAAAGAACACTTTTTTATCTCAGCCTCAATAAGATGTGGAGTAACAGGACTGTCGTTTAACTCCTGTAGCAGTAGTACAGAATCTGCTGGAGCAGGTGGATCTGTCATGTGAATAGTTAATGGCAAACGACTACATGCATCTGCATTGGCATGCAATGCACCCTTCCTGAATTTTATTTTATAAGCATATGCTGATAGGGTTAATGCCCAGCGCTGAATTCGTGCAGCTGCTACAGTAGGCACTGGCTTATTTTCAGCGAGAAGATTTATCAGGGGACGATGATCTGTCACCAATGTGAAAGTCCGCCCCAAGAGATAATTGCGAAATCTGGTCACACCAAAAACTAAAGCCAATGTCTCTTTCTCGATCTGACTGTAGTTCTTCTCTGCATTTGTGAGGGAACGAGAAGCAAATGCAATTGGACGATCTCCATTGGCTGTATTGTGTGACAAAACTGCTCCTAGCCCATATGGACTAGCGTCACATGCCAGGATCACTTCTTCCTTGTTATTGAAATGTACCAGCAAGGAAGAATTTTTCAAAGCCTGCTTGGCATTGTTGAAGGCCTGTTCTTCTTGCTGCGACCACTTCCAAGTTTGTTTCTTTTCCAACAGCTTATATAATGGAGCTAAAACAGTTGA
The DNA here is from genome assembly GCA_907164885.2 of Dolomedes plantarius. Taxonomy (NCBI): domain Eukaryota; kingdom Metazoa; phylum Arthropoda; class Arachnida; order Araneae; family Dolomedidae; genus Dolomedes; species Dolomedes plantarius. The sequence goes on along the minus strand of OU015494.1, from coordinate 57,520,043 downwards.
CATGTTTGGTAGGAATTTAGCATAATAAGTGATAAGGCCAATAAAAGAACGTAGTTCATCCACATTCCTAGGCGTTGGAGCTCTCTCGATAGCCTCCACTTTTGATTCGATTGGATGAAGTCCCTGTTTATCGATTCGATGTCCCAGGTACTGCACAGATTCTTTTAAAAATTCACATTTATCTGGATGTAACTTAATACCAGCATCCTCTAGGCGAGTCAACACCTGGTCTAGGTTCTTTAGGTGAGTAACTTTGTCTTCACCGGTGACTAGTAAGTCATCCAAATAGCATGAACTGCCGGTTTGGCCTTGCAAGACTTTCTCAATCTCCCGTTGAAAAATTGCAGGTGCTGAAGCTACTCCAAATGGTAAACGCGTGTATCGAAATAATCCACGCTGAGTGTTGATCACCAGGAACTTCTTGGATTCTTCATCCAACTCAAGTTGACAATATGCATCCCTGAGATCCAACTTGGAAAACGAATCTCCATTTGACAACTGTGCAAACAAATCCTCTATTTTTGGCAATGGATATTGCTCCAGCTCTGTAGCTTGGTTGACAGTCAACTTGAAATCTCCACAAATTCTGACCCTACCATCTTGTTTCAAGACTGGTACAATTGGTGCTGCCCATTCGGATGTTTTTACAGGCTCTAGGATACCTTGTTGTAAGAGCCTTTCGATCTCTTGATCCACTTTCTCTCGCAAAGCGTAGGGAACTGGGCGAGCCTTGAAGAATTTAGGCACTGCTGTTGAACGGCAAGTCAAATGCACTTTAACTCTCTTCAGCAGTCCTATACCTTGAGCAAAAACTTCTTTATGGTTATTTAGAATACCTTCCAGAGTTTGTCCAACTGGGTGCATTTTTTTCATCACCGACACACTATCCTGTTTAGCAATGTTCTGAACTGTTTCAAATGCTGGCATTAGTCCTAGTGGATAAATCCAGTTTCTACCCGCTAAGTTAACATGTCCTTGTTTCACTATCAACAAGGGTAAATAGTGAGTCTTTTTCTGGAACGTAACCTTGACATCAGTTACTCCCAGTATTGGAATAGTATGACTGGTGTAGGACTGTAATTTAATAGAAGTTTCTTTCAAGGGAGGTAACACTTCTCGAAATGTTTCGTAAGTCTCCAGAGGTATGAGTGTAAATGGGGCCCCTGAATCAACTTCAAAACAAATGTTCACCCCTTGAACCATACACGTAACTTTAGCTGCCGGAGGTGCTTCACCAATGTTTCTAAGATTAAACAGAGTATACGAAAGTCCATTGCTTTGTTGACATTCTTGTACACTGTTCACATCTCTAGAGGCATGCTTCGCTGGCGATTTGATCTTAGATTGGCAAATGCGTGCAAGGTGGCCAATTTTTCCACAGGTGTGGCAAGTAGCTTTAATAAATTTGCAGTCGGCGGATTTGTGATTCGATTCACCACAACGGTAACACTTTGCACCGGATTTCTTTTGAAAGGCACCTTGTTTTCCATGAGGTTGCTTATTTCTCTGTGTAGAGGAGCTTTGCCGTATTTGGCGCACTTCCGACGGTTGCGATGACGATGCCGCGGTCCGTAAGTCGACAGCATTCCGCGCTGCAGCTTCCATCGCGACGGCGATTTCGATAGCTCGGGCTAGCGTTAGATCAGGTTCAGACAGGAGTTTTCGCTGCATAGCTTCATCCTGGATACCGCAAACGATCCGATCCCGCAGCATCACATCCAACGTAGTGCCGTAGTTACAGTGCTTGGCGAGCCGACGTAACTCGGAAATGAACACAGCCACTGTTTCTCCAGCTTGACGCACGCGGCTATTGAATTTATATCGCTCGACGATCTCCGATGGTACCGGGTTGTAGTGCTGATTCAAAACTTCTATTAACTGTTCCAGTGTCTGCGATGTCGGCGTAACTGGTGAGAGCAAATTCCTTAGAAGGCTGTAGACCTCGGGACCAACGACAGTTAGGAAAACTGCACGTTTTCGAGCCGCATCCGTAATTTCGTTTGCAATGAAGAAAAGTTCTATGCGCTCAGCATAATGAGTCCATGACTCCGCCGCAGAGTCAAAAACGCCGATTGTTCCGTACGAAGACATCGGAACCGCGTGAGGCCGTTTTAGAAGATGAAGTTAGGCTTAGCGCCGCACAATCGAAAACGAAATCAAAATTTTTTCAAAACTATGAAGTTATTTAAAATAGAGTTGAAATAACAACCATCTGGATCCCATCCTCGTCGCCATTGATGTAACTGAAGTAGTTAAGAGAGTTCTTTACAAAATAACCCAGATGGATACAGATCACAGAAATACTTTATTATACGACCTCTCTACATGCTCGCTACATTGCAACTGCGAGAACATCACACATCGGCGAACACGACGCCCTCTTGCGTGTATTTTTCCAATGCACTTGCTGTGCTGCCAACAATTATACAACACATTGCATTTTGACCATTTGTCAATTTTTTCCTTTATGATAATTATTGTTTGCCTATTAAGTTATTACTTTCTTACATACATTAAATTTTTCTGCTGAATACACTGTACCTTCATTTGCAGGTATTTAAAGATTTTATAGAGGCTCCTATAAATTTTCCACCAACTTATAAATATGATATATTCTCAGAGGATTATGACACAAGTGAAAAAAATAGAATTCCCTCATGGACAGATCGAGTATTATTTAGGAAAAAGAAAGGAGAATATGATGATGGTAAGTTCTTGAATAATTCTTATTGATCTGATAGACCTCTGTTGAAAGAATTTTTTCTTAAAATCCTTATGAGATTTTGCAGGATGATTGAAAAATAAATTATTGAAGATTTAAAAAGATTTTTTATAGTATGTATTGTTGTTTTTAACATTATCTTAAAAAATATATAAATAAGCATCTCGTTGTGAAGCCCATCTATTCAAATTATTTAGATGTATTCACATATTTAAACACCTTTGTGTTTATGAAGAAATATTTATCAACAGATTTCATCGTACTTCTGAAGCATTTTTTCTGTCATAAATTCATGCAAGACCCTCTTTAACATTCTTCAGTTAACCTTTTCATTAAATGAGTGGTTTTTATGGTCTAAATAATGCTACTCATTCAAGAATGTTTTAAAAAAATCCCAAAAATTTAAAATTACATTGTTCCATTGGATGGGTGAATCATTTCAGAGACAAGAGACTCATTTAACTCAAAATGTAGACATTTGCTCTTGCATCGTTGTTTTTCCAGGACAGCAATTGGTTCCTTTTACAAGCTGTCTAGATGATGAAAACTTTAAGGATATAGTTTTTAGTCATGGTATAAAATACTCTCTACAGCAGGGGCACTCAAACTGCGGCCCGCCAAGCTTTTATATGCACCCCAAACACTCACTCATTATTGAGCAGGTGCTTTTGTAAACATAATTATGGAAATTAGTGCCTGAAAAATACAAAAATGTGCCACCTACTGCTATGTTGTTCACTTCAACGTATCTTTATGAATCATCCAATTCCAAAATGAGTTATGGGAAGAATGTCTTTAGAAATTGGCTTACTGTTTCTTTCCTTGATGATGTATAAAGAATATCATGTAGCAAGTATAAACCTGATTTGTCTAAAATAGTCAGAAATATGTCTCAACATAAAAAAATCACTCTTTTTTAAAATAATCATTTGAATACATTTTGGTTTGGAGTTTTATTTTTTGCGTTATATAAGGTATAGTGTACTATGTAGTGGCCTGCATAATGTAGCAAACATATGCATGAGGCCTGAGAGAAAAAACAGGTGAGTATAGCTAAGGGTTTGAATCAAATTTCCTGTGAGTTCCTGATTATTTTACTTGATGTTCTTCAGATTAGGAAACAAATCTGAAGAGCCTTTACTCAAAACTTGTCTTCAAGGGTGCAAAAGCAACCGTATCAGGATGTAGATTTGAGTCTTAATTATCGAAGAGAAACAAACCTTGATGACAGTTTCAGCCATAAGTTTCAAAGTTGAGGATTAGCTGTAGATTATCCAGTGTTTAATGGATTTTCATACAATAATATTGATTAATATAAAAAGCTGAAAGGGGGGGGGAGGGAGAAATGTAATGGGTAGATAGAATGTAAAGCAAATGGAATTGCTGCAGAGTAATTATTTTGCTTGATGATTTATGAATATTCTCAAACTTCATGTGTGTAATTGGTCACATGATAGCAAGTTCTTCAGAATATTATTTCTTCAAAGCTCTTTAATGCCTAAGAAATTCACTTTAGAATGACATACTTAAAAAAAGGTAATGTTTGAACTTCATTTAAAAGTAGATATTCTATGAAATTAGAAAAATTTCACGTTCAATGAACAATCAAAATAAATTTCATCAGTGATCACTTGTTTTGAAGTTTCACTGCATTATCTGACTAAATAGCATATTTATTTATTAACTTATTTTTGCTGTAAAATTCACAGAATTCATTCATTCTGATGTAGTTTAAAATTACTTTGTAAATAACATACAATTTCAATATATATATATGTATATATATATATATATACAGTGGATACTCGTTATTTTGAACTCAAAGGTTCTCAGAAAAAAGTTCGAATTATCCGATGTTAAGAGAAAATATATAACTTTAAATGTGTATCACTGAAGAAGAAACTCTCCTACAGGGTGGCTAATAAATACTGTGACAAATATCGAATCATTTAATTACACACAGATGAAATAGAAAATGGAAAATACAACAATATTATGAACATTATACATGAAAGTTTACCATGAAATAATTTTACTCGAATCGACCGCCATCTTTATCGATTACTAAAGATAATCTCTTACGCCACTGTCCTATTGAGGCACGAATCATTTTATGAGGTAATTTGTCCCATTCACTCCGTATGGAAGCTTTGAGGGAGTCCAAACTTCTGTGCTGATTAGCATTTACTTTAGACTAAAATCCCCCAAATACAATAGTCTAAAGGATTTAGATCTGGTGAAGAAGGTGGCCAATCTTCTTGCTTGATAAACTTCGGGCAATTGGCATGGAGCCATTCCTGTGTTGTTTTGGATCGGTGGGACGGTGCAGAATCTTGCTGAAATATCCAATTCTTTTTGGGATACAATCTGTTAGCATGTGGTAATAAACGTGTAGCCAATACTTCCTGTTTGTAATATTCAGCATTGATTTTTACCTCTTTATCGATGAATTTCAGAGGCAGTTTTCCATTGTGTGACACTGCAGCCCAAACCATAACAGAATTCTTGTTCTGAAAGCTTTTAACAGTTCGAAGATTTTCAGGTATATCCTCGAAGGTTGCTGAATATACAACATCATTTTGAGCATTATAACTTTGTTCTGTACAAAACAGCTTCTCATCAGAGAAAATTATTTTTTCAACACTTTTGCTACCGTGCCGGTTCAGCAATTTCTTACATCTTTGTAACCTTTTTACTATTTGTGCAGTAGTCAAACCTTGAACTTTTCTTTTGCGATAAGGGCGAAAACCCAGGTCTTCATTTATGATAAGTTGCATAGTTCTGCGACTGGTGTTCTCTTCTGCAGCCATTTTATTTGCAGAACGTTGTGGATTTCTTCGTATCTTTTCACGAATTCTTTTGATACGTTCTTTTGTAAGAACAGTGCGTGGACGACCGGACCTTGGTCGATCTCTACAGCTATTGGTATCCAATAATCGATTTATAGTCCTATATATAAACGTCCTATTAAAACCAAGGCATTTTAATTGCTTAAATATTTTACCTGCAGAAAATCCGAGATCAAAAAGCTGTTTAACCATTAACCTTTTGGCTTCCATCTTTAAAAATATTCTACATGTTTTACTTTAAACAAAAATCGTCTACTTTTACAAAAAGTTGCCAATCACACAAATTGATAGATAAATTGTTTTTCCAAACGATTAAAATTAACTCTTATTTTTTGGAGTGTTACAGTATTTATTAGCCACCCTGTAGTATGTATAACCCCAGAAAATATATTATACTATGTTATCTAAAGTTAAACATATTTAAAAGCAATACAGACTTACCTTAATCATAAAATGAAGCAGAAGATATGCAGTATAAAGTAAACTTTTATTAAAAATATGAATTACACTTTGGGGAAAAACTGTAAAATGGATGTTTGGTTCTGTTTATGATGCCTACATTGATCAGCCAGCTTCTCGATTTGAAGTAAACATTTCAATTCATTTTCAGAGGAAGGTTCCATCTGAATAAATGCTTTCAGAGTTTTAATGGAGTCCATTATGGCCGCATTAAAAATATCTTTCAGCAGGTAAGTAGAGAAAAGCCCTAGCAGTTTCCTACCGATATAAGTGCATACATCTTCGTTTACACCAGAGCTTTGGCCACATACAGTTTGATAAGAAATATTTTGCCTTGACTTAAATCGAGAAAGCCATCTATCACTGCATTTAAAATCTTCAATACCCATTCGACTTGCCAATTCATCAGCTTTCGTCAGTACTAGGGGTCCATTTATCGGAAAATTTCGAGATCTAACATCTTGGAACCATAGCAGTAGAGCTTTTTCTAGAACTTCTTAGGATGCATTTCCCATGCGTTTCCTTCCTCTAGCAAATTTTGATTTTTCCCATGAATCTAAAATTGAGTCCTTGTTTTTCAAATTAGTTGACAAGGCATTTTTTTAATTCCATAGTCAGCTGCTAACTTTGTTTTACATTCGCCATTCTCTACTTTCTTTAAAATTTCTATCTTTGTCTCCAAAGTTAGGGTTTTGTACTTTCCACGTGTAGACATCCTGAATTTTTACACGTTCACACCACACAATGAGGAAGAAAAACTATACCACATTAACTTGTCTGCACTGCAGTTATAACTGACACAGCTCCCTCGAATCTGTAGTAAAGACTAGTTTTTCTAAAATTCTAAGAAAATAGATCGAAATAAAAGAAAATTGCTTTTTCCGTTTAGCACTAATAAGAAGGACAATATCTACTAACGTTTAGCGGACATGCAATAGTCTAGGAATGCAGGCATGTGCCTCTTTACACAGAAAAGAAATTTTGACACACAAAATAATAAATACAGTGTGTATTTTCTCCATTAAACGAGGAAAAAGATTTTTTTTTTTGTCAAATTTTTTGTTCGATTTAACCGAAGTGATAAAAATTTAGTTCGAATTAATAAGATATTTTTAACATTAACTCCAATACAAGTTTTTTGGGGCCTTTGGATTAGTTCGAATTAACCGAGTTTGAATTAACGAGCGTCCACTGTATATATATATATATATATATATATATATATATATATATATATATATATATGTGTGTGTGTGTGTGTGTGTGTGTGTGTGTTCATTCAGATAACATTTTAGTTTGTATATTTTGTGCAGTTTTACAGGTTCTACTCACCATTCATATGACTATTTTATGTAAGCTTAGAAATTTCATTTTATCAAAAATTTATTATAAATTACTCAGTTTCAAAACCAATGTAATGGTTAATAAATTAATGAGCATAGCATAAAAACTGTTTTGAATAGTTTTGTGATATCTAAACCACTAGTATCCATTCCTCATAGTTCTTCCCTTATGAATAAATGGAAGATTATGTAAACTTTAGAATATATTCTGTTGTAGAAAAAAAATTAAATTTTTTCCTTCACTTTTCACATAAGTGGAGGTATTTTAGAAATCAAGCATAAAACTTCTCTCTTTGAAGCTTGATATGTAAAATTAAAGTTCATGTTCATGGATGATAAATTTTATTTCAGTTATTAGCTGTCACTGGACAAGTATCTACCTAGTTTTTCTGATATTCTACAGAGCAAAATAACTCAGTATAAGTCAGTGCTCCTTAACTCAAGTATAGATATTAAAGATACATTTTTTTAATATTATGCAAGAGCTCTGTGAAATATCTGTAGTACACTTAAATTTTTACTTTTTAAAAATTCTTTTGGTTTAGTAATGTTTATAAATACCATTTTCTTAATATTTAAAGATGATTATCCTGGTAAAGTTGTATATTATGGAAGAGCTGAATTAAAGACATCTGATCACAGGTAATGTAATTCAGTTGATTTATATCATGAATATTATCATGTTTTAGTGCATACTTATAGTTTCTATTTTGTAAATTTGTAATTTTAATGTGAATGATGGGTATCATAAATCACCCATCATGAAAATGTTTGTTTTGATTAAAAGGTTTAGTAATACAGGTATTCCTCGACTTATGACTGCTCACACTTTAAATTTTTAAATTTAAAAAAAGTTCTCAAAAATACTGTTCCTCGAATGTATAGTCCTACCTATATGTATTACATAATTATTAACAGTCCGTCAGGTACGTCTCAAAACTTATGGCATTGGGTGTGGTGTATCTGTCAGATACATCTCTGTTTTATGTGTTCTCTGTTAATTTGTATTACTTTAAATCTCTATTTTTATTCTTTTTAGGTCCAGGCTTTTACACCCGGACCTTTTTTTATTTTTTATATATTTTTAAAATTTTTATTTTTTTGCAAAACACCAGCTAATAGAAGTAAACCAATAAATGCTTTTATTTCAATATTATATGTTACCCTTTCATCTCTTTCTCTACTAAATAGATTAGAAACTGTAGAAATTTATTTGTTAGTGCATTTCACAATTATTTCCAACATTTCTTCAGACAAAAAAAAAAAAAAAACAGTTCCTAGAGCCGTATATAGTTTTTATACCTTTCGCACTTCTGATTACTCCAGGTAATTTTGTGATAATATTCTGCGATCTAACTTTGACATTTTTTCTTCCGATCCATTGCCCATTTAGTACTATTGTCTTTTCCTACACAAAAATCATCATTATTAGCATCATCATTATTAGCATCATCATCAAGTTCTGAGTCATTATAATCACTTTCACTGCTATCAGAATCAACTTCACATGTTTCTAAAATATCTTCATCATCATCACTTTCATCAAATTCTTGAGCATTTAATTCCTCATTTCCATCACTAAATAGAATACTATGAACTAGCTCAAGGTCCTTTTGATTATTCAAATCTAAAAAGCGTTTAGCACTCATCATGGGAAAAAATAAATCAAAAACTTACAGGAAATCTTAATACTTCCGTAAAGCTTCAAGAGACAAACGTTATCGGGCTCGTTTATCTAACAGATACAAAACTTCAAACAAGCTTCAAAACAGGAAATATTTCTACACAGAACTGGTCATTACTGCATCCCAAAAGAGCAGGTGGCCAGATGGACAGATACTGATAAGGTCAAGGTCATAAGAATAAGTTTTAGGGGACAAAAGCAGAGATATTTACACACCTGTATCTGTCAGATCAACAAGCCCGATGGAGTGTTAAAAAATATGATGCAATATTCTACAGTACTGCAAAAATTTATGACACAATAATAAAATGTATGATGAAATAGTTTCAGTATCTACACGATAAATCAAATAAACCTTCATTGGCTTCAGAAATTGCTTCAGCTTTTCATTATATTAATAAAAGACTACTACAATTAGAAGCAATAGATCCAAATGAAGAAAGATTCACAAGTGTAAATAATCGTATTCAGAAAAATCTGGCTTGCTACCAGGTAATATACAAGGCAAAGAAGACGCAAACTGTTCAAACTACCTTGGATAGCTTCGTTAAATAAACTTTCAACGTATCTTCTGTCACAAATTCTGAACCAATAGGTTGTACTAACATAATAAGTAGTGATGACGAAGAATAATTTATGCCTTCTAAATACAATGTATTTAAAATTATGTATGAAAGTAAAAAATATATGTATGTGCATGAACCAAGAAAAAAAGTTTGAAACTCAACTTACGAATGTCTCTGTCCCTATCTTGGTCGTAAGTCAAGGAATATCTGTAGTTTATAGCTCCTGAGAGTTAAAATTGGGAATATTATGAAATGAACTATGCTGGATAATATATGATATTTTTATTTGATCTATAACATATTTTGTAATGAATTATTTTCTCTTTTTTTGTCATATGAAAAAAAATAATCATGTTAAGATTGTTTTCTAAGTAAAGGCAATCAAAATTTTCTTTATAAATTTGTTTAAAAAGGATCTCTTGACAAGAACTTTAATGCAGCAGATGAACTTTAGTTTTGATTTTTAATTTCTGAATCCACTGTGGACACGTGTTTACTTTCTACCGGCGCCTCTTTCGCACTTGTGTCATCATGTCTACAAATTGATTTAGATTACTTTTCACCACAGCTACACAAATAATTGGAACAACATTAATTTTTTTTATGAGTTTCTCATAAGCACAGTTCACAAAGCTTATGCAATTTAACTAGTTCAAATCTTTTACCAAGGGAATGCTGTAGAAATTTTGCACATCTGTAAACAGGATGAGGATTCTTTTTAGAACAAATTATACAGCTTTTATTTTCATTGTTTTGATTTACCAATAGAGCATTGGATTTGGAAACAAAATTAAAGGATTTTCTCATCATCGTTTTTCTTCGGGAATAACATTCTTGTCTATAGCTAACAAGACTGCTTCATGTTGTTCTAAAAAGGTCATGAATTGATCAAAAGAAGGGTCCTCTTTAGTTTTTTGTCACAATTCAAAGTTCATTCTGGATTCTTTATCTAATTTTTTAAGCATAATATATTTAGCAGAAATATGTTAAATAGCTCATTTTGATCATATTTAAGCATCTTCAAAGCATGTAAATTCTTTTTGATACAATCGATCATTGCATGAATTTCTTGTGCATTCTCATGTTCTATTTTCTTACTAACTGTTAATTGTCATATCTATCACAATTCAAGAGCTTTGTATAAGGAAGAAAATGTATCAAAAGTAGACGCAAATTCATCAACTTCTTCTACAAGACCAGAATTTGAATAATATAATTTCTCTGACTAAGTTGATCAGTTTTCTGACTGACTAAGTTGATTGTTCAACGTTATCAAATCATCGAATTGATTTTTGAATGCACTAAAATGTTCATATTTTCCCGTAAATGTAGAAAGCACAACAGGTGGAATTTTAGTTTTAACTAGCAAAGTTTTTGTTTGTTTTTTGTCAACTTCAGTCACAGACACACATTTCTTATTAGAATTAATCAAAAGCTTAATCCTTTACCTTTAAATTTTCGAGGCGTAGTTCACACTGTTCTATATCATCCTGAAATTCTATTAATTCAGCAGCTGAGACTTTTTCTATGCAGAAGTGCTGCTTCAATTCAACAACTTTTTGCTGCAGCTGGTCTATTTCATCAGTTTCACTTCAAGTTCCATTTTATTTGTGTCTGTTGACACTTTATCTACTAAGTTTTCTATTCTAGTTATACTTTCTTTTAAAGAAGTATTCGCTTTTACAAGTTTTTCTATCATATCCATTTTGCTGAGATCAGGCTCCCGTTTTGACGGGACCAAGTGTTGTGTTCACTAATTTCAATAACACATAAAAATGAAGTTCTATGGAACACAGCTGTCTTTTCTGTTTTTTATTTAAAAAGATGACACATACACTATGTACAATATACTAAGACACCTGAGCATTAATGAGTTGAAGTAATCGTGGAAGTCAAGAAAGATATTAATTACCCAATTCTGGTAATTGCTGCTAACTTTACAGTGTCTAGTTATCAACTAACAGTAGATGCAGTTGGCTCGGGTATTGCACATATTGAACATTTTGCCTCTCTTCATTGGTGCACATGCGGCAATGCTGTATTTTGTACACTCAGTCAGTGTAATGTATAGGAAGTAATTTGCATGTTGACTGACCGTTTCTCTCTCCCAGTTATCATAAAATAAATGTACAGTAAATATTTAAGTGCATTCTGTGAGTTAAGAGGAATTTGCTGATGTGTTCATATTTTTATATCCATTAAACTGTTTCCGATATCTGTATTTGCTTGAAAGTTAGCTATTGAATTTTTAGTTACATATGGAGAAAATTTTCACCTTTTTTGGTTCTTCAAAATTATCTTTACTATTTTCTTTCCAATCATACTGTGTTTAAAAATACTGTAGTAAATAATCTTGAGGCAACGCTTTAAAAATTATTTTCCTGCATTGCTCAGTGACATGAAAGTGCACTGTATAACTAACTTTATTTAAATTATTTTGATATCTTTGATCTTATTGTAATGGTTTCATGCCTATGACTGTTGGGCACTGTGAGCATGTATAAAAATTAGCAAGTAAATGGTCTTTTGATCTTAATTTCAAATGTATTAGTATGGTATTCATTTCAGTGCTAACCAAATATTATTTCTATTAGCTTCAAGAAATGATGGAAAAGCATAAATAGCTATATAACTTTGTTTCATATTTAGTTTTGTTTTTAATCTACTAGAAATGGCATAAATTAATTCCCTCCTAGTAACTACCAATATTTTGAGAAAAGAAATGTTATTAGACATGTTATGCATCTTAAAGATTGTCAGAGGTAGTTGAAATTACATATGCATTCGTAAATGTAAGATTAACTTAGAAACCTATCTTTTTTCCTCAATTAAAAACTGTCTTCTTATGATGACTATTATAACTTAGGTAGACAGTGTTAAACAGCATTATGTTGATTGCATGTTTCACTTTGGGTGTATTAAAAATTGTGGCATTGCAATATATATTTCTAGGCCTGTGATAGCCTTAATCGATGTAGATGTTCTCCGCATTGATGGTCCCAAAAGACTGCAAGTTTTCCAAAATCTGATTGAGAATGAGCCACCTGATGCTACTGTTATCGTTCAGTTTCAAAGTACTGGAGCAAGAGATGAAAACCTTGATTCTCAATTTAAATATAAGTTATTACACGAAATTTTTGGTGACAAAATTCTACATGGGACGTGAGTATTACATTTTTTGTTAGTATTCATAATCTCCAACTTATGAAACTCTTAAACTAAATTTTGTAGCATGAGTAAAATAATTCTGCATATATTTCTCATACAAAGTGGCCTGAAACCCTGCATTTCAGTAATTCTCTTTTTTAAATGTTTCTAGTGGTTATCACTACTTTTATTGTGAATTTCCCCAAAATGAGCTATGATCTATATCATTTTTGTTTATGGTCTAAGTATTTAAGACTTACAGCTAAAATTTTATTACATAAATGGGACTGGGATAAAATAGCAAAATTATTAAAATTATTTAATTTGAGATGAGGATTTTAGCTATTGTATTCTATCAAATACTAATGTTTTCTATTTGTAATATTAAGATTCGGGCTTAGTAATTGTCTCTGATCATGCACCAACTAAAGAATGGGATGCTTAATTTAATTCAAGTCATTAAGACAGAACTAATATTAGGTATAATATAGAAAAGTAGTGTTTTCTACCTAAAAAAAATTCTTATACCTTTATTTTTTGATTATTCAATTTTAAGGACTGATGTCATCTGAAGTAATAAAAAGTATCTTTTCTGAAAATTCACAGAAATATAAAGTCAGCTTAGGTTCATTATTGTGCCTATTCAAATTTTCTGTTAACTGGTGTAGAGTAAGGGATAATGCCACACTGGAAGATATGTTATTTACAATCTTTTTTGTTACTTCTTTATTTATCAGCTGAGATTATCTGCTTAGTCATTAAAGGGTTAAGTTTGTCACTTCCATTTAATGTATTTAGTCTCATTTTACCTTAGCTGGTTTTAAGTCATCATACACAGGACAAAATCATTTCACACTTATTAATGAAATTTTATACCACAAAAAAGTATTTTTAACCCAGAAAATTACTTCACCAACCAATAAATTATGTAGTGTGTGTATAGTCTAAATGAAAATGCGATAATGCATTTCTTTGTTTTCACTGTTATTTTGTATATCTTAGGAGCTATTAACAACAAAGGCAAACAGCTGTGGTGATAGTTTTTTTTCAACATCTAATTTTTTTTACCTTGTTTATTTCCATCTTACTATTTATGTAAAATCCTTACTCATATCTTTAGCAGTTTTTGAGAGTTAGAGAAGAAAATTTTCAGTCTTGTGATTCCTTTATTTTTGTATTTAATTACTTTTTTCTTTTCACATCATGACTGGAGAATAACGCATAGTCACCACCACAATTTTTAACTGGGTTTCAAACAGGGCACCTCGCACAGTTTTTTTTTGTCATCCAATAATCACTAACATCTTTATTAGAAGCTTTTAGAGCCGCAATGTTAATACTCGTTATAGATTCTATAACTTTTAAGTTACTTTGCATGCCAGATGGGTTTAATGTTAGATCTTTGTAAAATTCTTTTGCTCAACACCAGCTCATGGCAGAATTGCTAGGATGCTGGATTTTTGAAATTGTGGTAGGCTTGAAGTCCCACCTCTAGTATGGAAACTTGTACCCATTCATAATCATCTCTAAACTGTACTCCCAATCTGTTCTGCCTTTGTGTTGCAAAAGAGACAGCATTGCTCAAAACCTAAAACTTCTAGCTTGCATGATTGGTACCTTCACCCCTTGCCAAAACTTAATAACAACACTGGTGTAAGAAATTAAGAGAATTTGCAGACTTGGTCGATTATCTCTAGAACTACTGTACCGATTTTAATGAAATTTGATATGTGCATACATTGATACAAAACAAATAACCATTCAATAATTGTAATACACACGCATGATCGTGCGTAACACTCGTTGGAGCCGGAAGGTATGAAACAGCGGTTGCAGAATAAACAAAAAAATGGGTTAATAAATGAATTAATAGGGGGTATGGTCCCCTCTTACAGATATACAGGTCTCACAGTGTGATTTCATACTTGAAATAAGGCAGTTTATCAATTCCTGTGGCAATTGGTCCCACTCGTTCAGCAACGCTGTTTTCATTCCCTGGATGGTTCTCGGGGGGGGGGGGGTTGCGAGTTGCAATTGCCCTCCCCAGAGCGTCCCAGGCATGCTCTATAGGGTTAAGGTCTGGAGATCTGGCTGGCCAATCCATCCGGCGAATATCCTCACTCTCTAGAAATTCGTCGACCAGAAGAGCTCTATGTAGGCCTCGCGTTATTGCCCATTAAAACGAACTCGGCCAACTGCACCCCTGAAAAGGCGAACATAGGGCTCCAAGACCTCAGCCCTATACCTCACGCCAGTCACAGTACCTCTTTCAAAGACACGGAGACAGTGGCGTACGCAAGGGGGGGTTGATGGGGGTTATAACCCCCCCCCCATTGGTTTAGATTACATATATTATTTAATTCGGTTTTCACTTTGCAGTGATTGCTCAAAACTACTCTTTCATAATAATAGTCCAGTCAAATTAGCTCAAAATGGCGGCGAATCATGCATTAAATGAAGGGGTTGAGATTTTTTCAGGAATGTGTAGGGGTTGGTCCCCTGAACAACGCCTAATAGAGTCCCCTTGATTTCAGGCGCCGGGGGGGGGGGGGGCCAAAGGTCACTTTTTTCAGTTTTTGGCGTTTATATCGAAAATGGTGCATCGCACAGAAAATTGTCAAATGCAAAAATTAAAGCTTATAAAATTTCCTTCCGAATGATATACCTGTGTTTGTACCCAAGTGTTACCGTTTTCGAGATATGAGCCATTGAATATGAAAAGTTTACAAAAAAAGTGGTAACGGTTCAGGTATCTCGTCAAACTTCCTCTTCTAACTCTTTCCCCTTCCATTTCTCAGAAAACTCGTGATAGAGAAAGTTGTAGAGCGAAAGATTTTCTTCAAATATGTATATAGTTATGCTAATTTATCTTCACCAGGTAAATAGTTAGAGCGTTTTGAAATTTAGGGGTACTTTTCAACATTTTGCTTGTAAAATGCTCGTCACTCAAGTTTCGTTTCCATGGTCTGTAACTCTCTTAATCACTTTGTATGGTGTTTAATTAGATACGTATAATATTCATAACCCATATAAATAATAAATTATGTATACCTGTACGCATAATGTATATCTCATAATATACAGAAGAACACTTGTAGTACAAAGGAGGAAGTAAGAAAACAAACCAAAATGTATAAAAGTTGTTCATATAATCAAAAAATGGTTATCAAAAGTTGGTTCAAACAACAGTTACTTACATTAAATATATTATATACAATTTATTTCATCAACTGCTTTCCTATATATTAAAAGCCGTCAATCTGATACTTCGGAAAAAGTTTCAAACAAGTCAGTCTTCACTATCATTTTAGCTTCTGTAGAATGTCCGAATTTTCACGAACTGATTTCCCACAAAGGTGGCATCCCACTATAATGCTACGATCAAAGTCACTAAGCTCCTTTGACTTACTCATCGTCTCACAAACGCATAAATATGACCTGACAGGTTCAGGTTCAGGTATTTCAACTTGTCGGAGCTCCAAGGTCTCTAGGACTTTATGTCCAATAATATGACCTGACAAACCACTACCAATACTTTTATAGCTTTCGGTTACGCATCAAATTACGTCACCTGCTAGATACACTTCCTTAGGGGGGGGGGGGTCCGGATACTTTTGGCCAGATAATGTATAACGTATTATTGAATATTAATGAATTATATAAATTATTAAATTTACTTAATGGTTTCAGTACGAGCAAAGAAAAATGAAAGGTACCTGTGGTGATTGAGATCATGTTCATTTGGCGGGGCCTGGAACATGAGCAGGAACATTCGTTTCTCAGCTCCAGCAATGTCTCTTGGTGAAGATTTGGAGTTATAAAACACTTTGGCAATGTTTGTTGTTTCATTGGCATACCGCTGGAAACATTGTACTATTGCTGCTTTGCTTTTACCATAAATCGCTGACGTAGTGTCACATCCTGAGAAACTATGGATGAAGAGAATGTACTGACTGAATGATAAGACCTGAAGATGTTGTGAAGAGTAGACCTGTATTCTGTGTTGCCCCGTCCGGTCTTCATAAAAATCACATTCATGTCTCGTGGGGTGAGTGCCACAAGTAAGCCGAGCAGGTCTTACCCATCTACTATCACCACAGTTGAATGAGAGGTGTTTTGCCACCCACCTCTGACAATACTGCAGTCAGCATCTCCTTTGGCTATAGTATACTGTATACCTCTTGCACTTAAGGCCTGCACCAACATAGTAATGAGCTTAGTTTTGTTCCTTTCATTAGAAAGGAAGTTTTCCTGATGAACAGTAGCCACCATGTTCTTATTGAAGTCAATATGCACTGATGTTTTACTTGATGCTCTCCGATGTTGTTCGTCTGTTTCCGTGGAGTTCGTGTCTTCATAACCATCAAAATCCACAGCTGAACTGCTGCCGTAATGGTTGATTATGTACGATACATATTGATCGCAGATGGAGGCGAAGGTGGTGTTGGTGTTCCACTTTACTCTATGAAGCAGGAAGCCGCCATCGATTACCGTGAAACTGTTCTTCACATTGATCAGTTGATTACATTTTGGGAAAGCATCATACAGTGCTGACTTTTTGATTTATCTCATTATCCCCTCGGCGAATAGAGACATAGGGTATGGGGCTAACTCGTACGTTAGCAACTCCTCTACATCCCCTTCTTTCTTCTTGGTGATCAGAGTTCTTTGAAATATAATCAGAGGCTCTACCACCACTACTTCATCATTAACTTTGATCATATCGCTCATCGCAGCTAAAGGAACGACCGAGTCCTTCTTCGATTGTTTCACTTCTGAGAAATTCATTCCAACAAAAGTGCTCATTGGGTGGGTTCCAATTTACAAGGCCTGGTAGCAGTTGACATTACTTGTTCCAATTACTCCCGTTGAAAGTGACATCAAACAATTACGTTCAGCAAAAGGCGGGTGATCAGCCAACCATTGAGCAAGCTTCCTTCTGTGTAGATCACCTCTGGTTATGCGTGATGCTCGAAACTCAACATGTTGTTCTCCTCTTGCAGTATGGACGCCACAAAACATCTCAAGTGAACCACATATTGCTGTAGCTGTGCGTGCTCCCCCAACCCATTTCGCCAACACCGAATCACTAAAGCCTCGCCCACGTGTTAATTCTCCTTCACTCTTCATGTCACACATGAGTGTCACCTCAATTGCCATGTCAGACCACACACCAGCCATTGGTGTTCCAGTTCTGTTGACAGTGAAGTATCCACGATTTATAAAATCCTGTTTAAGTTGAAGGTGGCGAGTTGTTAGTCCCAGCATGTGTTGTACATATAGGTGAGTACACTTTGCATAATGAAAATACCCGCTGGCATGGAAGTAAGGTATCATCAGTTGGGCACATGTCATATGATCTTCCCAGTTACCAGTGTGCTGTGCTGCAATGAATTTTTTCATCAACACCACCATTTCAAAGTACTGGACCCACAAAGCTGCTGTTGGCCCTTTACTTTTGAGACGTGACAATTCATTGCTCAAATTCCACTGAATGCTGGCAAGGAAGGTATTTGTGGAAAGGTGTTGAGGAGTAATTTCTACTGAGGTCTGAAGTAACTGAACTACTTATTTTTTTTCATATGGTGTGATATATAAGTTTTCCAAAATGATCTGAGCTAAAGTGACACTTTTATACATTTTTTTTTTTTTTTTTTTTACTTCCTCCTTTGTACTACAAGTCTTCTTCTGTATATTATGAGATATACATTATACGTACAGGTATACATAATTTATTATTTATATGGGTTATGAATATTATACGTATCTAATTAAACACCATACAAAGTGATTAAGAGAGTTACAGACCATGGAAACGAAACTTGAGTGACGAGCATTTTACTAACAAAATGTTGACCCCAAAACTTCAAAACCCTCTAACTATTTACCTGGTGAAGGTAAATTAGCATAACTATATACATTTTTGAAGGAAATCTTTTGCTCTACAACTTTCTCTAACACGAGTTTTCTGAGAAACGGAAGGGGAAAGAGTTAGAAGAGGAAGTTTGACGACATACCTGAACCGCTGCGACTTTTTTTGAAAAATTTTCATATTCAATGGTTCATATCTGGAAAACGGTAACACTTGGGTAGAAATATAGAAATACCATTTGGAAGGGAATTTTATAAGCTTTAATTTTTGGATTTGACAATTTTCTGTGCGATGCACCGTTTTCGAGATAAACGCCAAAAACTGAAAAAAGTGACCTTTGGACCACCCCACCCCCCGCGGCGCCTGAAATCGAGGGGACTTTATTAGGCGTTGTTCAGGGGACCAACCCCTACACATTCCTGAAAAAATCTCAATCCCTTCATTTAATGTGAAATGAAAACCTAATTTGACTGGACTATAACCACCCCCCTTTGAAAATTTCTGCGTACGCTGCTGCACGGAGAGGTGTGCGGCCATCCAACATGATGCCTGCCCAGACCATTAAACCTCCTGCGCCATAATGGTCGATTTCGCGGACATTGGAGGGTAGGTAGCGGGTCCCTGGTTCTCTCCATATGAACGTACGGCGAGAATCGGTGTTTAGGCTGAACCGGGACTCATCAGTGAAGAGAACGGTCGCCCATTGATCCATACTCCAATCTCTATGCTCTCTGCACCATGATAAATGGATTCTCCTGTTCGTAGAAGTGAGCGGGACGCAAACAGCAGGTCTTCTTGCAAACAACCCTCTCTCATGAAGTATTTTGGAAACAGTCACCCTTGATACATGGGTTCCTGTGGCTGCATACAAGTCACGAGAGAGCTGAGAAGCTGTAGTACTCCTGTTACGCCTCGCTATAATCGACAAATGGCGATCTTCTCTGGCCATCGTGGCTCTTGGATGACCTTGCCCAGGCTTTCTCTCGATGGATCCGGTATCCTGGAACTGTTTCCATAAGTTACACACGACGCTGGGCGTTAAATTGAACTCTCTACAAATTTGGACTTGAGATTGGCCTGCTTCTAGCCTCCCCACAATTCGCCACCTCATTCCATCATCTAAACGTTGGTGGTTACTCATTTTTACTGTTACAATTTGAAATTAACCGATTGCTGCAAAATAACACCAAGAAATTCGCCGAGGTGTGCTAGCGAACGAAATGCGTCTTAACTTACGCGCGCTTATAAAGCCTGTTTCTCTACTGGCTCCGCCTACACACACGTGTACGCTTACGTATTTGACGTACAAGATTTGCATTTTTGTCTAGAAGCAGTAGTTTTACATTCAGTTCAGTTCTTTTCATGAAATTCGATAAAATATCAAATTCTCTTAATTTATTTCCCCAGTGTATTTTAATTTGTCTCTCATTTAATTCTAGTAAGTGTATGACATGTACCACTGTCATACCATTAAATCATACCACTTAGATCCGCTACTGTGAATCTGATTAATTTTGCTAATTTTTTCATTGGCTATTATTTAGTTTGGTGTAATAAATGAGGTATATAATTTTTTTTATTGAGCTATTATAATTGCACAACAATTGTAATATCTGATAGATTAACCATTGCTTGGGGAAAACCCTCCAACTTAATTGCTCTTTGCTGTGTCTCAATATAAATAAATGCTTATTGTTTGATAGATTTTTTGAAAATGAAGTCTATGTAATGTTCAAAGAAGGAAAAGATGCCGTGGCAGCTCTACAGTATGATAATAAGGAGGTATTTTTCAAAATTAGTTGTTGCTTAGCACTCTTGCTCTAATTACTCAGTATTCATTGTCTCTCATTCATTTTATTTTGACACTAAATTTGAATTTCAGATTTCTGGCTGCATTTTAAAAGTGAGATATAAATCATCAGACTGGAACTCCATAATTAACAAAGCTGTAAAATTATTCCAAAATAACACCGTTCCTCTAAATGCAACTGCTCCTATTCCAAGTGGTGGGGACATACTTTCTAGTGAATTATCGACAAGTGATGATGGTCTTCAACCACTTCATAATGCTGTAACAGAATTAAACCAAGAAGTTCTAAAGCGTTTAAACTCATCAGACGAGTGGCAGACAGTTGTTGAAGGTCTGTTTCTCTCCTTTTTTTAAAGCTAGTGAAAAGAAGTATTTAAGTATTAATTTTTTTGGTTAAGGAATTGTATCAAATATTATTCCACTGTATTGAAACCTTTAAACTTATATTTAATCATATATTGCTTGATCACACATCACATTTAGCTGTGTAAAATAAGCGAAAGGCTAAATGTTTTATTTCTTTTGTGTTTGAATGTCTATTCAAACAAAAATTTATATATTTTTTCCATGATCTAACATTCACACTGTGGATTCTTTTAGGTTATAATGATCCAGACTTTGATGCTCCTAAATCACAGCCCTCCTCTGGGCGAAGTTCCCCATTTCTTGACAGCAATGAAAATTCTAAAACTGGATCTCCCGCTAAACTACCACCTAGACCACCTCCTCCAACTAGATCAAGTATTCCACAACGTCCTCCACCACCTAAGGTAAGAGATTTTATTCTGTAAGCTAGTTTTGTGCTGTTCGCTGTTCTAGAAAATCTGGTAAACTGGGAATTGTCAGGCAACATGAAATAGACAAAAAAAGGCAGGAGAAAACTGAATTTTCTTAAAAAGTCTGAAATTGTTGATAGGCTCAATTTTGAATTCCCATAGCTTTGTGGTGAAGCTATGGAAATTTTAAAATTCTAATTTCGATTTGAATATTCAGGAATTGCTAGAAATTTACTTCAGAAAATAAGTATTTTGCATTGTCACCAAAAAATGTCTATTACAAATTTTCAAAAAATTAGTTTCTGGTGATGAGAGGTCAAAAGCTACTTGTGCTAGGTACAACTTTAAAGTTTGTAACTTAAAATACTTTGGAATGCACCTGCATAAGTTGTAATAAGATTTTGAATATGCATCTGATGAAACTTTTAAAGCATTATAGATCAATTTTACCAAAAAAAAGAAAAATCTATTGTTTTTTGCTTTAGTGGGAAAAAATTTAATTTTTGTAATAAATCAAAAGCGGGTATTATTAATTTGAAATTTGAGATACATAAAATTGATAAAAGTTTGATTTAACAAAATTAAAACTGTTATGAAATCTTTTGCTACTGAACTGCATTTTCTGCAGCATTTTGATGGCCCCCTCCTTTTTATAACTTAAGATTTTAAGGAGAAAGTTTTCGCACGTAACATTTTCAAGCATATTCCATACAGTTTTCTTTTTTTTCATTTTTTCTTTTTCTTTCTTCTATATTTAGTAAATTGTTACATTTTGGGAACAGCTGAAGCACATCGAATTTTCAATGCACCTTCTTTATACTTTGTGTGGAGGATTTTGACATCATTGTAATGGAAATTTTTGAGAAATTCTTCAAAAGAAAAAAAATTGCATGCAAGTGACTGATCAAAGTTTTTTTTTTCTTTCTTGTGAACATGTTGTTTAATAAATATATTTGCATAAAAAATGTGTGTGTGTGTGGGAGGGGGGACGGAAAATTCCAGAAAAATAAATTATAACATGCGACCAAGTCAGAATTGAAAAATTTTGTTTTTAATAATTTAAAGAATTGCTCAATAAGAATTTCCTGTGCACTTTCAAGCTGAATCACATATTTACATACTTTCTTTGTAACCTTTTTATCTCAACAAATTAATTTTCTTTTATTTGTATTGTTCATGAAGCTTTATCTTCACATGCATCCCTTTTGAACTCACAACTGCTACATTGTTTTACTTCTGAATTCAATGTTATAAATATTTAAAATTCAGATGACTATTGGCTGGTGCATATAAATTGATCAATATTGTGTATAAAAAATTGTTGAATGGGAATAAGAGCACATATTAGTCTTAATGTAATGAAATCGGGAGTATTACTTTTTTGCAGTTAAAGGGATTTCAAATTTTTACTTCTGTTTAAAAATTGCTTGTGTCATTGTGATTTGTACTGATGTGTTTTCTTTCTGTAGAGGCCACCCTCCATTCCACCTCTTGCAAACATTAATGCACCAAAAGATACAAGTAATCAAATGACATCTACACAGCAGAAAGAGTCTGAACCAAAAAAAGGATCAAAAACTGCAGAATATAATGATGATTATATATCATGCCCCCCACCATCTACACCACCTCCTCCTCCACCTCAATTAGATGGTGATGGTGCTTCAAACTCTTCACTGAGAGCTCAGAAGAAATCAGAATCAACTGTTCACTCTAGTTCTACTAAACCTCCACCTGTACCATGTAGGCCAAGACCACCTGTTACTCAAAATACTTCTGACCAGCCCCCGCCACTGCCAGCTCGTTCATCCCTTATGCAGCCTTCTAATGTACTTTCTCAGAAACCTGCAGAATAGTGTGTTAGATTAGATGTATTGTAGTTTCCTATAGAAACCCCAAACATCCAAATTCATACTGTTTCAATTTTAGTCAAATGAAATTGAATTAATTTAAATTATTTTATATTTATATATATAATTTCCCAGCATTAACTGGCCTTTAAATCAGAGTGGTATGGGGAAAAAAATCTGTGGTTCTATTTGGTATCTTCTTTATTAGTACCATAAATGAAACTTATTTTTATATTTTGCAAAATTTTACATTATGGAATTGTTATTGTTTTATTTGTCATTATGTTTACAGGCATTGAATGCTGAAACTGAACTTGATTGTTGAGTGATCTCATTTTGTATGTAGGAGTAAAATTTTGCATGATTGCATCTCCATCATATCGCTTTTAAAGATATATATTGTGAAACTTTGTCTTTTATATAGAAATTTATTAAAGTACTGATATGGGGTATTCCTTGTGTGCACTGTATCACAGTTCTAAGAAATTGGTGCAAGTATAATACTATTTTAATGTATGTATTAACTCTCTAGTACTTTTTCAACTTAATGCTTCCTTATATGAGGTAAATTCACTTTTTGAAAGTATTTAAATTGTTATATATGAAAAATTAAGGATTTATTTTAGAACATGGTTGAGGTTTTTCCTTGTGCAATTGAATTTTAATGAAGAATATCAAATTTTGTAATTGCAAGTACAATAGTTTCAACTTTTATGTACATCTAAATGATGTGCATAGAAGTTGAACATAATCTTTTTTATATTACTATTTAATGCACATATGTCAGCACAAAATCCTTTCTAATACTCTTCTATGTACTAATAAATGCTCTATTTCAGTGAAAGAAGGAAAGTAAGAACCCATTTGTATAAGTGTTATTAATACCTTTTTATAGAGCTCAAATTATGAATGATTTTCAAATTGTTAACCATAGTGGGGTACTTACACATGCTTAAAAATATAATAGAAAATTTTAAACAGAATTTTTTTTGTGACAAAAGATTCCCGAGTATTTTTTCATATTTGGAGTTCATTCCACAAATTCCATAGGAAAAAGGTGACTGTTACATTACCATTTTTGTACATTATGTGTGTGTGCATATATATATATATACAGTGGTAGAATTCAAATAAATTAACAATAGGTTCTATGTCCTAATGACCATTTTAAGTATGCCAAAATATATACTGAAAGGTAATTTAATAATTCATGCATTATTTACTCAAATAAAAACAATAAAAGAGGCACAGAAAATTAGATTGTTTTAAGAAAGAGTTTTAAAATATTAAATGCCTGAAAAACTATTATTGAAGATACTTCCATATTGCTGTTTGATTGGCATCTTCACTTGCAATTTTCTTTGCTTTTATCATAGGCTATATGATTTATTCTTAACAATCTTTGCACTGTAGGACTACAATTCCATTCTTTTCTGATTAGACAGAAACGGCTGCCCAGTGTAAGGTAGGTTTATTATAAAAAAAAATGTTTGTCCTGTGAGCAATGCAGCTGGCACTCATTAGCAAATGGTTTGCAGAACCGATACCTACATTAGGTATCGATTCTACAGAACCGGTGCGAACCAGCTGAATACCACTGTATATATATAAATATATAAATATATGCATGCACAAATAATTTTCATAGCCATCAATTAATAATATTGTTACAAATATATGAAATATAAGAATCAATATCAGATAGGTAACTTAATATCGGATATGGAGATATTATTTTGTAACAATACTTAGATTCTTATAAAATGTCCTGTAATGTTGGATTAAATATACTGTATTATTTTTTTATATTTAGCAGGTAATGCATTACACCACCTATCTTCAGACTTTAGTATCAGTTTATTATTTTATTAAGTAACTGTGTACCTCTCTCGAGAAGTCAGAATTTTCATATCCATTCTTATAGATTCTTTTGTATATCATATGTGCATTAAAAGAAATTTTGTGTATGATGTTAAAGACACAGCTCAGCTACTAATGAAAAGGCTAATGTGTATTTGGACATTACAGTATTCTAATTACTGCATTTCTCTCTTCAACTGTAGGCTGTAATGTTGGCTTCATGTTACTAACTTCATAAACATCCATATTACATGCAGGATTTGCCTTATTACGAGGAAAGATAAAATTTCATAACATGGGAAAATATTTCAGTTTACCAGAATTTTTGAATAACTCAGAGCTGTAGGATTTTGATCTCAGGGATTTCCAAATCTGTGTTTTGCTCTTAATTTTGAAGCACTGTGTAATATGTTCTCCTTTTGAAAATATTTTTATCATTAATAATTCCATGTCATTTTAATTACTCATAGACCATTGCTATTAATGTCACAGCATACAGAACCCTCATTTTTTTTTAAACCAAAGAAGATTCACTTAGTTAAGAACTCATAATCCCCCACCCTGTGTTCTTCAGTTAGTTGAATTCCATATTGAAGGATTTTAAGGTAGAGGCTACAGCATGAATTTTGTTCAAAATGCCATTACTCAGATAGAAAATTATTTCAATGCTCCAATTATGTAGTCAGTCCAACTGTTTCCCCCCCCCCCCGGCCTTTTCAGTGTTTTTGTCTAAAAGGAATAAATCTCACTAGTCTGTTGTATATTTGTTAAGAGATGGTCTTAATTTAAGTGGATGTATTACTATTAATACATAATTATTAGAGTAGTAACTTTAAGTCATGATAATATAATATTTTAAAAATAGAAAGAGTAGAAATATAATTTTTCATTTCATTAAAGATAATTTTTATAATCCCTATGGTCAGTTTTGGAATCAATGATGGGTAATAAACACAAAGAGATTATTTTTATTCCTAGTTATTCAACATATCAGAAGAAAATGTTGAAGTTCTTATTGTTGAAATTTTATCAGTATTATTTTCCATTATTTTGTGTGAATTTTTAAAGAAATAAAGAGTTCAATTTTCTTTTGGGTCATGAAAAAGTACCAGAAATTTTACATAACTTATATGCGTACATGGCCAGTCCCATCAATGAGGTTGTGAGGTGACAGCCTCAGGTGTCGTATTGAAATCAGTGGCAAAATAGGAGAGTAAAAATACGAACTTTTTAAGGTATCTGAAACAATATATAATAGAGATGTTATTGAGCAATTTACTCAGTAAAGGCCTAAAGAATGATTTTGTAATTATTTTACTACACAACAAATTAAATTCAAAATTGTACATTTTTTCTGCTTCTTTTAAGTTCTGTAATTTTTAAATTAAAAAAAAAAAATTAGTAATTATCTCTTTAATTAATACATATTTTTCTCCAAAATGTCAGTTATTCTATTAAATAGAGTATTTCTAATACTCATATTTTCATTACTTAGTCTCTCCAAAATTTAAAATGGAGCTGATTTTGAAAACTTGCCTCAGGTGCCATAGTTAACTGTCCGGCCACAGTAAAGCATAGATGGAATGTATTTTATGCTCTCGTACAGAAATTAGTATCCCTACGCAAAAATCTAAAAAACTAGTTTACCTAGTGAAAGAGCAAGTTTATACATACATACTAGCTGAAAACCCGCACTTCGCTACGGAGTATATTCAAATTAAATTCAACGGTCAATGTATGCAATTAATGCCAAAAAAAAATAAATGTATATATATATTTATAAAAAATACGACGATCAATGTATACAATTGATGTAAATAAAACATTTATAAAAAAATCGTAAGGGATATTTTTATAGACAAAATAAAGTCCAGTCATCTGCCGCATTAGCAAGAAACAAAATATTTTTTTGTCTATTTTTTTTTTTGCACGTGACGATAAATTTATTTAAAGTACCAGAAAAAGAAATCACGTGATCAGCATTTAATAAATTAAATTCTAAAAATGAATCTTTAAAAATTCACCAAAAATCTGAAAATGGAGGTAAAGATTCAAAAAAGATCTCATTTTGAAGAAATTTTTATGATCTTTCTTGTAATATAAATTTTATAACCCTCAAATTATTATTTTAAATGCAAACTTAAAAAAAGTTAAAAAAACAGCTTAAAAATTTAATTTAAAAAAATCTAGGAAGAATTTTTGAAAAATCTTTCTTAGTGCACCCCTACACTATAAGAAGAATCACCATGCAAAATTTCAGCCCTTTAGGTCCAGCGGTTTGGTCTGTGCGTTGTATGTCAGTCAGTGAATGAGTCAGTTACGGAACTGTTTTATATATATAGATTATGTTCATTCTGAAAAGTTGAATTTTGTGCTTAATATAAATATACATGACTACAGATTGCTGTCATAACTTTTATTCTTAGTAAGGAAACATATTGCTGTTCTGTTATACAACTTTGGAATAAATTGTCTTCCGTTATAAATATAAAAGGAAACAAACTGAAAAGTATTTTTTTCATTCCTTTTTAATTTATTTGTATGATTATATAAAAAATTATTCACTTCTTGGGGAAAAAAAAGTATCATTGAGGCAATTCTTAGTTTTTATAGCTGTACCTTTTTTTCAAAATGCAAAGGAAATGTCTATAACAACATGGCAATCAGTTGGCCTGTATTTGAAAGTACAAGCACCGGTCAGGTGATGGTTGTAACATGCATATAAAAGGGCAAGTTTCTCAACTATTTTAATCTCCATTGTGGGTTTTTTATAGTGCAGTGGTAATTTTTAATGTTTGGTGAGGTGGTGTAAAATGCATTGGTTTTAGCATTACATATTTAGTTTGTAGACAGTTTTGAATAGTATGCATTCTGTTTGTCAAATACTGTCGTCAGTTGCTAGTAAAGAACATTTAATTCATTTAAGATTCCAATTTCATAGATTTGTATAGGATTTTGTAATTTGCTGAGCATTTGATTTAGTTTTTCTCAAGTGCTGTTTATCTGAGGTTTTGGACTTCTTTAGATGGTATTTAAAAGTTTAGCTGTAGTTTTTTTGTTTAGTGATTTTGAAACTTAGTTTTTTATTGTGTGCTTTTTAAGAGTAATATTTCTATAAATATAAAATATGCATGTTTCTTTGTGTAAAATGATTGGTTTGAAATGACTGAATTGCTTATAGTATGATCTGTGTAGTTTGTGCAAAACAGTACAGTATAGTGAATTGACATTTAAAGTGTTAAATATTATATAAATCTGAATACAATATCTTTCAAAAGCCTTCTTGCAAGCTTGGTTAATTTACTAATAATAAGATGCTTAGTCTCTTTTGTATAACACACCATAGTTTTGTTCGTATTAAATCAATTAAAGTTATGAGATCAAATCAGAAATTCGATATTTTCACATCTTAACAGAAATAATTTATCAGAAACTACAGTTGGAGTTATGAATAGTATTTATCTGTGTTGTATCAATCCCTTTCTCTTTAAATTCATTTGTGGTTTATATTGACTTGATCCATACCTTATAATGTTGGAAAATTATTTATTTCATAACTTGGTGTTCACATTGTCTTTTGACATTAGCCTGAAATTAAGCATCTGCGAGAGACGTTGGTTGCTTACAATGGGGGCACCATAGAGGTGAACCAACACCATCCCCTGGTGCCACTACAATTTTGACAGAGTACCCCAGGGACGACATCTGGAAGGTTCATACCTTCCTCCACCCTGTTTCTCAAGGAAGGATTTTTCAGTCTACGGATTTAACGTGCCCATATCCGGCCTAGACACGGAGGTATTTAATAGCGCTTGTTGGGGGTTTGAACTGAGCACCTTCCGTCTGAAGCCAGTACGCCACCACCAGGCTACCTTTGGTCCTATTGAAAAATTGCGGGAGGAAGGAATTGTTTTCACCAAATTCACCTTTTTTTGGTTATTTTCATCAGGGGGCAACCAAAACCCCTTTTCATTCTGTTTTTGGGGGAGGGGGGAGAGGAGGAGATGTGTGATAAAATCAGCATTGGAGTTACCATTTACAACCAATTTTTTGGGCTCCTTGGGGGGAAGAGTGGCTCAGAAATCCCCCTGTAGATGTGTTATAGAATCTAATTTTCAGTATTTCCCAGAATGTTAAGAAAGGAAATGAAATTTCATCTTTAGAGTTTCTTTTTTGTTTCATACTTACTGCCTTTGTGAATAATCTGCAGCTCTAATTACATTCATATTTTTAGAGTTATATAAGTTAGATGTGTTTCATTCTTTTTGTTTACGGGTTTATAATTTTTCACAGGGCTCAATTTTTGTTGCTTTAAACTTGTAATTCTTATCATGAAATGTCTTTAATTTTTTTATGATCTTTATGTAAATACTTATTTTTTGTGAGATTTTTATTTGAGATCACTCTTATTATTTAGAAATTAAGGAAGAGAGGGGACAGTGATGAGAGATTTAGTAAAGATTAATGATAAATGTTATAAAATAAAAAAAAAATCAGAGTTAGTTCATATTTTACTGTTAAGAATTAAATGAAATGGAGAAAATTTACTCTTAGCTGTTCAGATAAAATTGTGAATGTGCAACTTGATAAGTTCTAGTTCTTTTAAGGTGCAAAACAAATGCTATTTTAATTAAAAGCAACTATTTTATGTCATCTGTATGATTGTTATGCCAAAATACTTTTTTGTGTGTTTTGAGTCATCTCTTGTGATTTTTGCATATAGTCCATTGCTGGATGATTTTATATTCCTAGCAAGATGTGATTTTGTACATAGAATATTTAGTTTATTAATGTCTTGAGAATGGTGTATATACTATATGTATAGTATACTTTTTATATTCAAAACTTTAGTTTTGTTGATTTTTTAAAAATTATAGATTTTTGTATTTGTGTTGAACATTTAAAAAATACTTTGTTGTGGGACCATTTTGCAATTTTTTTTGTACAGTATTTAATTTTATCATTTTTGGGTAATATGAATAAAAAATTGAAAGTTTCGCTTGATATTTTTTTATTGTTTAGAATTTTTAATACCAGTTAATGTGTTAAGACTGGAAAGATATTTTTATACATCTTTAACTAGAATTTCAATAAGCTTATGTTTAAAGGTGGAAGATTTTATTGAAACTCAGACCTTTTTAAATTAAAGGACTAATCATCTTATTTCTTATATTTTCTTCGATGATACAATGATATTTGTAAATATTCATCGTATAACTGAAACTTTATTTTTCCAGCTATGAGTTTGGATTAAACATAAATTCGTGTTTCAGTTAACATTTTGAGGAAACTGTATGAAAATAACATTTTGTACTTTACAGATAGTAAGACATTGTAAAATGTGTGGTATGTATCTGAAATTTCAATATAGTGTTTCTAATATTAGATTGGAATGTCAACTAAGAAAAGATAGAAATAAATAACCTATATTTGAGATCTATATTATTAAAGACAGTTTACACGGTTTACATATTTTACATTGACCATCAGTGAAGTAAGATGTTTGATACTGAATGTTTGTTGTTATACCATTTGGAAATTGTACTGCTCTGCAGCTATACGTTTATGTTACATTTATTCCTCTTTCATCCTTTAATCTGTAATAAGTATATATATTTTTTAAAGCTTAATTATTTAATTTTATCTGAAAATGCAAAATTCCATCTATATACTTATTGTTAATGAAGCAGTCATTTCTTTATTATAAATAGGTTTTTCATTTTCTACAAGAAATGATATTTTAACAATAAAGATGAATGATGACTACAAATTTGTAAATTGTAAGCTAAAGTTGGTATTCTAACATTTTCTGAATTGTTTTAAAGGTCTGTAGGGATATTAAATTGTTCCCAGTGTATGGACTCCCACATTTCAAAGGGTAATAAAAAACGAACGAAACAATTTTCAGAAAAAAGCATATTTTCGAAAAGTTCTAACAATCTAGTTTTTTTCCCCACTAGGTTTGGAAAATAACGCCACTCAGTTGACGCCCCGTTATTTGCGATGCACTACCGAATTCGTTTTCTAAAGTGTTCTATCTGTTGGTCATCTCTGGGAGAATGGCGGCAACATTCTCGTGAATTGCGGATTCACGGACTCATTGCATATTTTCAGGTGTTCTTTTGCTTCGAGGACGACCATTTGGCTTCCTTGGTAATGCAGATCCACTTGCTCTCACGTTTGAAACCCATCGTGGGATTGTTGTTCGACCAGGAACGGCATCAGTTGCATAGTGCGTCCTAAATGCCCTCTATGTCGCGGTTAAATAATCGTTGTTTTTAAAGAACGCCTCGATAACGAAACCTCTATGTTCACCGGACCAACTCATGGTGTCTACTGATAGCTAGAAAATCCGCCAGAACTGTTACCACCTCCCGCGCCGCTCTACCCTCACCACTCCTTTACTAATGACCATCAGAAATTTGGGAGTCCATTCCATCCTGTATGTATTTTTTTTTTGGAAGGGGAGGGAGGAAAGGATATTTTGAATTATTGGTATGAGCAAAGTTTGAAAAGTCATCACTTACTCGTATTATTCCCACGGAAACTGAAATGTAATATGCATGATTGCTGTTTATAAATTATAATAAAGTTTCTCTTTTTAGAAAGCATGCTAAAAATATTTTTCTGTTTTCTACAAAACTTCCATGTTATCATATTTTCCATTTTTAATTACATTTCTTCTTGTCGGGCTTGTGTAGAGATTTGAAAATTTTCGCGATGCTTATGTCATCTCTGTTCTGTGTTAGTCATAATTTGGAAAATTTATCTTATTTTGTTTAGAAAAGTGCAATAATTGTTAATATAGAGTTGATATATCAAGTTGTGTAATGTATGTATAAATATCAATGTATGTAATAAATGGGAACTATGTAATGTAGTGTCAGATGTTTAAATTGTGTAACCAGCAGATTGTTTCAAATTTGTGAAAATTATATCACCTTTACACTTCTTCTTACTCATCGTGGATTTTTACAGTTTTTTTATACAGAGGCTGTTCGCACATTTTTTAGACGATTTTGGTAAGCGGTAATAAAAAATCGTTTGCTGCAAAAGAAATAATTGCAATTGTACTATGTTTTTAAAAGTCAAAATTATCGTCTGCGGCTTGAAAGTTTTGTTTTTATTCAAAATGGCGTTTTTAACAAAGCAGTGGTTCGAAGGCTACATTTATGCTCTTTCCGAAGAGAAATATGCATACTCCGTTATCCAAAAACGATATGAAAGTCATGGTTTTGTGATATCTAAAGCGTCGATAGGTAATATCGTCAACAAGAAAGGAAAAAAACGTCAAATTGGAGCCTCAAGTGGGACAAAAATTCCAAACAAGTATCCAAGGAAAAAACGGACATCTTCGACTATTGCAAAGGTACGTTGTTTAATGTTAAAAGAAAATCCCCCTATTCAAAGGACAGTTGCAAAATCATTAAAATGCTCGGTGTCCACTGTAAACAAAATGATAAACGTTGATTTAAATCTTAAGAAAGCGAAAAAACGCAATGTGCATCGTCTTCTTCCAAATCATATCGCAGAACGCAGGACACGCTGCAGAATTCTATATGAGAAACACTTATCCAAAGAAAAATGGAAAACAATTGTCACAATAGATGAATCGTGGGTGTATTTAAATGATTGCAACAAAAAAAGAGCCATTTATTATCATAAAAGGGGAGAAAAAAATTTAAGTACTTGGTTCAAAGAATCGAAAGAAAGTTTTTCTAAGGGATTCATGATTGTTGCTGGTTTTTCTTATAATGGCAAGTTAAAAATAAAGAGAGTGGAAGCCATTTCAAAATGTCAAGATTAACTCCAAATACTATCAGGAACATATTTTATCGCCAATTTTTCTGAATGCAATATCATCGCTTTACCCACAGTGCCATCAATCTGTGAGACTCCATCAGGACAAAGCTAGCAGTCACACATCAAAATCCACTGTAAATTTCCTAAAAGAAATGGAACAAAAAACTGGTATCAAGGCCATCCCCTTCACTGATATCCCTACTAAATCTCCCGATGTATCACCTATGAATTTTTGTGCTTTCGGACTATTAAAATCTGCATTATCCAAACGTCGTCCCAAAACCCTTACATGACTCTGGAAAGCTGTTCAGGAGGAATGGGATAGAATACCTCTTTTGACACTTCAAAGGCATTATTATCTTGGAAATTGCGGTGTCGAAAGATAGTTCAGAATAAGGGATGTCAAATAGAACATTTAAAACACAAGAATTTTATGTAATTTAGTTTTGTGAATACAATATGCATCGTCTAAAAAATGTGTGAACAGCCTCTGTATACAAGGGTGCTCTGCTTTTGTCATGCTTTTGGCACAGCTTGTCCTATTTGGACCTTGCGCCAGAAAATTCAAACCAACCAACAAAATTTGTGAAAAACAAGTAAAATGTAAGTTTGAAAAAAAATAGTTTTAATGCCCCCTCTCAATAGGCATACATTCTGTAAATTCAGTTAATATTAATTTATGTTAAGTAAGAATTGTATGATCCCATTCAAGGATGTTATACAGTGGCGGATCATCGCACAGGCTCAGGAAGCGCGCGTTTGGGGCCGCCAATTGTCATCAACCTCTGAAAGTTGCCAGCTTTTAAAATAAATAAATAAATCGGGAACGTCACGAACAGGTACCATCTTTATCTAGACAATTTCCTATTCGTCGAACGACAAACGACGTAGTACAAGTGTTTGCCAATAAAATTATGACCAATATAATTTCCTTTTCGACCGTGAGAAAATATCTCGAGTAATGTCAAGAAGAATAAGGCCAAGGAAGCTGAAATTTAGTAGGTGGGTTCTCTTCCTCTTAGCTGCTAAGAAATCTTTTTAAAGTTTGAACGTTAAGGGGGTTAAAAGTGGCTAAAACTTTTAACACCCTAGTTAGAAAAGCTGGGGAGGGGGATAGGTGAAGAACAGCAAGAGAGAGCTAAAGAAAGACGACCGCTACGAGAAAAGAAACAGAAAGACTCAAAAAGAAAGAAAAAGCATAAGAAAATAGTTCGCTAAACGCGCTCTACAATCCAACCCCACAGTTCCAAAATCCCCTTTGCAGGCGGACTTGCTCCAGATCGGCCGGGGCCGGTCGCGGGAGTGTAAGCCACAGCCCCCCCCCCCATGTATGCTCACATCCCCCTTTATGCTAAGTGCTCCGAACCTCTTTTCTACGCGTTCTACCTCCCCTTTACGCACGATCTCTGGATCATCGTGACCGGCATCGCTTATCGAGAAACATTTCTGCAAATAACATCGCAACTTATTTCTGGGACTTCTACTTACATTACCGTGAGGACTGTACAACCTCCATTGCATGATAGGAGCTTTAATAGCCGACACTCAACCAAAGTTATACTGCTTTCCTCATGACAGAGTTCTGCGCCCTGCTTGCGGCTGGGAACACCGCCACTAGAAAGTTCTAAAACTCAACATTGGATTTCAACCGGATTACTTTTAAATTATGGTATCGTAAATTGGGGTTACTTGGACCCAAAAAGTGAAGTTTTGGAACGAAGTTCTTTTACGCGGCTTGTGAATTGGCAGAAATCGTCACGTAACGAAATCGCGTTATATCCCCTCCATAAGAGCTTTTTCTCAAGGATTCCGTGGCTGAATGGTTATCGTATCGGACGCGAGCTATCGCTCAGCGGATCTGTCGCTGAGCGAGAGGTCCCCGGTTCAAATCCCCGCACAAGCGCTGTGGGCAATTTCTAATTTAATTTCTTTGTTGTGTTAATTCTTTTTATTTTATGTTTTGTGGGAAAATATTGACTTTTTCATCTTCAGATTACGATAACTCGCCAAAAAATGATCGTAGAATTTTGTTCTTTTAACAGTCTAAGACTACAGACATTTCACTTTCATTTGTTTAAAAATATTTTAACCTCATTTGTTTAAAAATACTTTAAAACAGACTAATATTTTCATCAAAAAATGAAACACAGTTGTTCAGCATTGCTTCACCTATCTGCCAAAAGATGGCAGCACATGTAAAATTGTTTTGTTTGTTTGTTTAAAAATTATATATTTTTTTTAGAATTAATAGCTTAAAGATTAATATTTAAATTGGTAAATTACTTTCTAGATTTTTAAGAATTTTGCAATAATTTGTTTATACATTTATAGCTTTAAAAAACTAATATAACTTTTATTATTTATTATCTTCATTGTAAAAAAAGAGCGATGCATGCTGGGTAATTTTGAATGCGGTTTGATTTTTAGTTGTTCTATGCTTAGAGGGGAATTTTCTCTTAAAAACGCTGTTGCTATTTATTCTATGATCTCTATTCATTCATTTTTTTGACAAAATTCCAAATATTTATTTAAAAATCGGAACATCCAGGTTAACTGCTAAAATCACATTATTGCATTTTATTCTAAAACGTATTTATAGCAAATAAGAAATGGATTCAACCACACCATTTTTGGTAAGTAAATTCTGCTTATTATAGAAAAATAAATTCCCATGGCATCGCAGTTATATTATTATAAGTTTCATTAACAAAATAAATCTGTTTTAACTAATAGAAAAGTTTTGTGTATTGTTCTTTTCTCTATTCTTTATGTCAGTTATCTATTTTTCTCTATTCTTAAATATTGTTCTTTTTGGAACGAAGTTCTTTTACGCGGCTTACAGTAGAGTGAACTGGCAGGAATCGTCACGTAACGAAAAAGCGTTATGCTCCCTCCAGAAGAGCTGGACCCTGATGGACTCCCTCAATGGACCCTGTGGCTGAATGGTTATCGCATCGGACTATCGCACTATGGAGCGAGAGGTCCGTGGTTCAAATCCCCGCACAAGCGCAGGCCGTTTCTATTCCCACTCATTCTGGGAATAGCGCAGTATATATATATATATATATATATATATTATAATATATATATATATATATATATATATATATATATATACTATGTAAATATATACAGTCGAACCTCCATATATCGAAGTAGCAAATTGCGCGGAAAAAATTCGATATATAGAAATTTCGATTTATAGAATTAAGCTTAGTCTTATCATAATTCTCCTAAAAAAAATAAAAAATTAAAGCTAATTTTCATATATGAAACTCCATTTCTAATTTATATGCGAATCACATTAAATGAAAGTTAATAACTAAAAAATGAATTAATATGAAAAATTTATTGATTACTGTCACCGTAATAATTATTAGTTAGTATTAGTGGTAGTACGAGTAATTAGAGAGTGATGCTCATATGTATAGATCCAAATCAATTTATTAAACCCATCATAAAACATATACAAACAACACTATTCATTGAAGATTTCCGAATTTCTATCTCATTAACACCATATATATATACATTTCATATTATCTTTCTTCCTATATCTTATCAATACCTTAATTATGATTATTTATCTAACCTTCATTCTCATCAATATCAAATACTAACATTTTTATCTACTCCCTAACATTGTTTGATTATCCTACATTCTTAATCGATATACATAAACACATTACAAAATTATTGCAAGATACTAATTCAATTAATATGGATATACACAATCACTATTTTATGATAGATATTCTATGCATAAATGTAAAGATTTCACCTAATCTGCCCTATCTAATTAACTGCGCTCTCTAGTAGGCATTGGGCATTGCTAGGATAAGTCAAAATACTCTCCTACCTTTTCTGACGACACATCGACATCACAAGCCTTGCTGGGGGGATCATAGGACTTTTCCGGGCATCGGGCTGTTGGGTCCGGGGGAACGGCGGTCACTATCTGTTGCGGCGGCCTCAGGGCGCACGTCTCCGAGAACACACTCGCTTCGGGGGAGCGTTCGTCAATCCGAAGGTCCGTACCTCATCACAAGCATGGCTGGGGGGTCATCGGGCTCTCTGGTCCAGGGGAACGGCTGCAATCATCGGCATGCGGCGGACTCAGGGTGCTCGTCTCCGCATCTAAGCATTTTCTTCGGGGGCGCGTTGGTCCAGGGGAACGGCTGCTCCTCCCTCGCTAAATGACAGGTTAGTCGGTCGGCCTCTCCGGTATTGGGCTCTGCATCTATCTTATATCGGTTTGCTTTTCGGGTACCGAGGACTTGGCTTGTCTCTCCTGCATTAAGTTAGCAGTCCGTCATCTCCTTCTCTCTTCCTTCGCCGTCTACAGGGGCTTATGTGTTCCTCGTGAGAAATCTCAAATAATTCTGCTCTCTCTAAAAACTTTTTCTCTCGAGCTCAACTTCCATCATTATTTATTCAGGCCCTCATTGGTGGCCACCTTCTGTCCTATAGGTCGATCCGGGGCCCCTTCATTGCCCGATCACACATTTTATATTCATATTTTTTCCAATCAATATTGACTGGGGCGTTCGCCCTTGCACCTGTCTGGGGTTTCTTACATTTTTAACTTCTCACGCTCTCGTCTGGCCTCCTGTGGTTTTTTTAACGCCGGTCAACCTCGTAAACTGCCTCACCCCTTTTCTTCTTCTAACCCTGCTCCGTTTTCAGATTTCCCCCCAGCTCATTATCACCAGCTGGGCCCTTCGTTAAACGCAGCTGTTGACCGTTTTCTCATTTCAATTGCCCCCTCTCAACTTGTTATCTCTCCTTCCGATTCGCATACGCAGTACACTATCCCGCTGTTCAAGGCATCTCTTTTGTCTGATTCTCTGAATTACATTCTCTATCGCTCCTTTTTCTGAACACATGTCGTGTCTCCACGACATTCACCCCTTCCTTTCAAAATTCCTTTCAAAAAAATTTACATAGACCAATCCATGACATCTGCCTCACTTCACCTCAAACTTACGCCTGACCGAATGCCAAATCTACATTTCGCCACCTCCCTATGTTCATCTCACCCTGCTGTCTACCTGAACAACCTCAAAATCTCTGTTCGACACTACCTAGTCTCTACTTTGACCTAACCATTATCTGTATCGTTCCTGCTCAATGCCCAATGCCGTAGTTTGTGCTGTATAATATATTTCACAATTTTCGTATACTCTTACACTCATTCTCAGATACCAAAACAAATAAAAATATATATTATACACTTCATAAAAAATAATCAATACTCGTACATTACATATATTTTCCCTTAATTTGTTTGCTTTTGCAATTTGTTTGCTTTTTTGTATTAAAATGGGTCGTGTGAGTGATATTCCTGAATCTATTAAATTTCGTATGGATGATTTGTATCGGCACGGTAAAAATCAATGTTATATAGCGAATTATTTACATTGTTCGCAATCAAGCGTTAGTAAAATACTAACACAATATTAAAAAAATGAAAAATTTAAAAATAATCGCCGAAATGGCGGCCGAAAACAAAAAACTTCTGCTAGAGATGACAGGAAACTGAAGCGTATAGTTAAGAAAAACCGTTTTAAAAGTGTGCGATTCTTGCACCGAAAATGGAAAGCAGAAAGAGTTGAAGTTTCTAAATCGACAACATTAAGACGTCTCCATAAATTTAAGTTTGAATCTCGAGTACCGAAAACAAAACATCTCATGACTGCAAAACAAAAGCGTATAAGATTGAATTGGTGTAAATCAAGACGTTTATGGAGCGAAGAAGATTGGAAAAAAATATTATTTAGTGATGAAAGTATGTTTTGTGTTTCATATGGTAATCAAGGTATTTGAGTTTGGAGAATGAAGCAAGAAGCATTTGATAAAGAATACCTTAACCGTTCGGTAAAATTTGCTGCTAGTGTCATGGTTTGGGGTTGCATGAGCGCAGAACGACCTGGAAAGTTATGCATCTTCTACGAAAAGGTTAACTCTCAGATATATCAAGAAATTTTGGAATATTACATGATTCCATCATCAGAAGATTTATTTGAAGATGATTTCATCTTTCAACAATATTTAGCGTCACCGCGTACCTCGGTGTCAACTAAGAATTGGTTCCGCCAACAAAACATTAAGGTACTTCCTTGGCCACCAAACTCACCAGACATTAATCCCATCGAAAACTTATGGGGTATAATGAAGAAAAAACTCCAAGAAAATCCTCCTTCAAGTAAAACTGAGTTAGTGGCACGCATAAAGTCTATTTGGGCTAATATTGATAGAAATGTTTGTAAATACCTTGTATATAGTATGCAAGATCGATTGTACGCTGTTATTAAAGCAAAAGGGGATGCTACAAAATATTAACTACCATTTACTTCATATTCATAAGGTAATATTTTTGCATAAAATAAAATATTCTAATATTTTGAACCAATCTAAATTTTATTCTAATATTTTGATGTGTTTCAGAAAGCTGTTGTATACCTAATTTATTGTATTTTATATTTTGTAAATGTTAAAATCTTATCTAAACATTCCAGATTTAATTTATAAGAAATTTAATTGCATTTACTTAGTATTAAAAATAAATAAATGGAAAATAATTTCTTTCTTATTACTTTTTCTCAATTATTCTAATATTTTGAATCTGAGCTGTATATATGTATATATATATATGTGTATATATATATATATATATATATATATATATATATATATATATATATATATGGGGTGTGCTGGAATTGAGGAACGACGCCTTCATACACACTCACAGGGTTTATTTTATTACGATACAAGACACTTAAACATATAATATAATGAAATGAGGTTTCTTAGCTCCTACTCGAGCAAAGCGATCTCTCCTCCGCGAGAGCGTATTTTCAACTGGCGTATTTCGTCTTCAAAGAGGAAGTGGTGGGAGGGCCCTCTAGCGGCTAAAAGTAACTCGCTCCCACATTCGGCATCCTGACTCCCGTTTTCGGCCTCGAAAACGACAGTCACCATCAAACTATGGATCTTGAAAGTCTCGTTAGAAGAAAAATAACAATACAAAGAAAGAAATAACAAAAGAAAATGGAGTGTTCAGAATCTGCGTTTTAAGCTAGAACCAACCAGGGCTTCATGTGGTCAGCTGCTGTGGAGGTGCAATCGGGACCTTCATGTTGTCCTACTTTTTCCACTTCGTACCGATCGTTGCCCTTTTTTGTTGTTACTCGGTATGGTCCAAAGAACTTTGGTCGTAGCTTTAGACCGCTTGCAAACCGCGTGCGTTGTATGGCCACCAGGTCATTAACGTTGTACACCTGCGCCTATTTTTTTCTTTTTCTATTATACGTTTTTCTGTTCTCTTCCTGTATTCTTAGAATGTTCTTTCCTGCCTCTTCTCTTATATCTTCTCTGTCCTTCATCAAACAGTTCGTATCTTCTTCGAGAATTTCTACGATCTTCAGATCCTCTCGATCTCTCATTTTTACACCGGTGAGGAGCTCAAAAGGTGAACTCTTTGTGCTTCTGCACGTCGTGCTATTTAAGATCCGCTGAACATCTGCGACATGCTTGTACCATTTGGTAGGATCTTCAATGGACAATTTGGCTAGGACTGGGATCAAAGTCAAATGAATTCTTTCCACTTGTCCATTTCCCCGTGGAATGCTGGTAGTTGTAAATATGTGTCGAATTTTCTCTTGCGCACAGTAGTCTTCAAAGTCCTTGGAGGTGAAAGCCGCACCTCTATATGTTATTGCCCTCGAAGGATTACCGAAAATCGCTTGTTGCAGTCTCAACTTCTCTAAGGCATCTCGGGTTGATGTAGACTTTACTGGGTAAAGCGAGACGAGGTCACTCAGGGGTTTGGCAATTTTAGAGTAGTTGGCAATAAATTTTCTGAAGTATCCTGTCAGACCCAAGAAGCTCTGAATTTGCTTTAAGGTTTTGGGCTCTGGAAAATTTTAAACCGCCAAAGTTTTATCAGGGGAGGGACAAATTGTACCATCTTCAATAATATACCCCAGAAATTCTATTTTTCTTTTTAAAAACTGACATTTTTAAAAATTAATTTCCAAACCGTACTCCTTGGCTACTCCTAAAACGCGTTTCAACTTCTCTAAACCCTCTTCTTCGGTACGTGCCGGTATAATAAAGTCATCCATATACACAAAAACTGTGTTATCCCGCATTAATTCCCTAAACACATTGTAAATGAATCTCTGAAATACACTTAGGGAGGTTGATAAACCAAAAGGAGCTTTTAAAAATTCGTAAAGACCAGCATGAGTAATAAAAACCAAATATTTCGTGCATTATTCCTGCACGGGAACATGGAAAAAAACCATTTTTCAAGTCTAACGTTGAGAAGACCTTTGCTTCACCCAAATGATCTAAAACTTCCTCCACTTCAGCCATTGGGAATGTATCTTTAACTACTTTCTTATTTAACTTCCTGAAATCCACGCATAACCGCGAAGTTCCATCCCGTATTGTACACAAAACGATAGGCGAAGAATAGTCCGAACAGGAAGGTTTAATAATCCCATCCCTTAACTATTCATCTATCTGTTTATCGACAATTTTTTATTCTGTAAAAGGAATTCTCCTGGATCGTTGAGAAACAGGTATGTCATCTTTTAATACGATATTCATTTTTAAATCTGTGCCACGTGGCTTTTTCTGCGGTGTGTACTCTTTAATCAAACCAGAAATACACTGCTGGCCACCAAAATTGCAACACCAAGAAAGACAAGAGATATCACAACAAAATTTATTTTGTAGATAACATGTTGACCAAGTATCAAATGATTAAATTTATAGACTTCTGTGAAGTGTGGTTCCTGCCAAAATCAGTAGCCAGAGTAGCCGCCATTGTTGGAGATCACCGCTGCCACACGCCTCGGCATTGTTTTCAAAGAGACTTTGGATGAGTTCTTGGGGTACAACAGACCAAGCAGCTTAAACACGTTGCCAAAGTTGATCTGCTGTGGCAGCTGGGGATGGAATCTGGGTCAATCGTAGAGCAACCATGGACCACATGTTTTCTATCGGCGAAAGATCCGGAGAGCGAGGCGGCCAGGGAAGCAATTCAATCTGGCGATTGACGAAGAACCGTTGGACAATGCGTGCCACGTGTGGTCGCGCATTATCCTGTTGAAATATGGCTGTGGGCAAGCCCTGAAGGAAAGGCAGGACAACTGGCTCCAACACCTCGGAGATGTAGCGCTGGCTGTTTAAAGTACCGGCAATGCGTACTAGAGGTGTGCGAGAGTGATATCCAATACCGCCCCATACCGTAATACCCGGTGCAGGACCAGTGTGGCGGTGCATAACGCAGCTGTTCAGCATCCTCTCTTCACGGTGTCTCCAGAATCGAATGCGACCATCGTGGTGTTGCAGACAGAAGCGTGACTCGTCAGTAAAGACAATTTCATTCCATTCTGCCGTCCACATCCTTCTGTCATCGCACCATTGGCGGCGGAGACGTCTGTGGTTCTGCGTCAAGGGTAGACAAAGCAATGGACGTCTTGCGGACAGACCACTCTGCTGTAAACGGCGTCGAATGGTACGCGCAGACACTGGATGATGCGTTACAGACTGCATGTGTTGTGCTATGGTTCGTGATGTGACTGAGCGATCCGTCACTGCCATGCGCACAATTTGCCTGTCATCACGTGAAGTGGTGCGCTGAGGTTGATGCGATCGAACACGCCGGTCCGTCGTACCCTCCTGCATCCAACGATCACATATCCGCATTACAGTTGTTTGGTTTCGTCCAACACGACTACCGATTTCCCTGAAAGATAATCCACAATCTCGGTAGGCCACTATCCTTCCTCTGTCGAACTCGGATACTTGATCAAAAGATGATCGCTGTTTTCGACGAGGCATAATTGATCTTTTCTTTTTAAACACCACAAGAAAAACACAATTTCCGAACTTGAAATCGTCGAAATCTCCAAGCCTTAAATAGCGCTTTGAAGTGGCGCCACAGGCGCGCGTGATGTGCGTCTGCGCTGAAATTCTAATCATTTGCATATCTCACCTCCGCTAAAGCATGTTGTAAATTTCATGTTATTTGCATGTTTCCTTCAGGGTGTTGCATTTACAGTGGCCAGCAGTGTAGTATTACGCAATTCTTTATCAACAATGTGTGTTAAATCCATCTCGCTCTGATCTACAGCTGCCGAAATAAAAACAAAAAGTTTCTCGAGACAGGCAAAGAATTATTGCTGCTTTCCGAAACCACAGCGTCGCCTACACAGGAGCTATTGAGTAATTGTAAATATTTAGGTGGAAATATCCCCTCCACTATAAGTTCGGAACAGATCACCGGTTCAAGGTCAACCCGCTCGTCACCCTCGCATAAAGCAAACTGAAAATTCGCCGTGTCAGCGTTGATCACATTGCCAAAACAACTTTGGATTTGCAATGCCCCAGTAAAATGTTTATCAGGAAAGAGAGATTTTCTCAAAACAACCAGCTCACTTCCCGAATCTTTCAAACATTTCACTTTTTTCCCATCCACGAATAAATCAATATATTCTAGCTCGTTCTTGGCCGTACTATCCGATTTACTTTTCAGTCCTGATGCTATATTTTCCCGTTTATTATATGGATTTCCACTTTTTTCAAAACGTTTAGGACAATTTCGCGCGAAATGAAATGATTCCCCTCTATCACCACAAACATAACAGATTCTTTCGGCAATTCGCTCGACAGGGTAACTCAGTGATTCCTTAAAATTATATTGTGTTTTTTTAGTATAGTTTTTGTTAAAGCTAGATCTTTTGTTTACTGTATTATCCACTCGCGTATTATTGACCCCGGATAAAGACTTTCCTCTAGATGAATAATATAAATCACATTCTCTCCCTAATTCATAAGGCTTAAAAATTTTTTTACCCTCCCGAATACTAATGTGCTCCCTAGTTTTGAAATCTAATGTTTCATACAATTTGTCCGAAACTATAAGCTCCCACAATTTCTTAAAATTATCAACTTCCCTTATCTGGCAATAGTAATCGAAAGTCGCACTTAAACGCGAAGAGAATTGAACGTGCGATTCATTAGGATTTATCACCGCATTTTTAAAATTACTTAAACAATCGCGTGGCGTTGGCTGAAATTCTTTTAAAATTAACGCTTTTAAATTATCATAATCAGCAATTTCTTTTTCTGTAGCGTAAGCTAGAACATTATTACCCTTTTCTCCCAATAGATTAATTAATAATTCTGATTTCAACTTAACGGGAACGTTTTTGGTACTAAAAGATTTTTCTAGTGATTTGAAAAACAAATGCAGAGCTTCCGGTTTCTCAGGTACAGCTATTGTTAATGTTTTGACACTTCTAATCAAAGTCTCTAAATTATCCGATTCTGGTTCAGACTCTCTAAGCACAGAATGATCTGAAATTTCACTCGTACTAGGTGACTGTAGTTTTAGTTTTTGAAACTCAATCTCCTTCTCGAGTCGGGCTAATTTTATCTTTTCAAGTTCAATTTGTGACTGCTCTGCAGCGGTTTTAGCTTTTTCATCCTCCACGATCGATTTTATAGTACCGCGCACAAATTCAGGGTCGGTTTTGAAAATGTCAGAACTTTCAATCAAAGTTTTGATTTCTACTACTTTCGCTTCAGCTGGCACTGTCTGGCCAAGCTCTTCAGCGACTAACCTCAATTCTTGTTTTTTTTAAATTACTAAGCATGTTCATAATGTTCATAAAAATTGTACCTTACTTTTGCTTTCAAAGATGCCGTTAGTCCATCCCGGCCGGACCCCCAAATTTCCAGTGGGGTGTGCTGGAACTGAGGAATGACGCCTTCATACACACTCACAGGGTTTATTTTATCACTACACAAGACACTTAAACATATATAATGAAATTAGGTTTCTTAGCTCCTACTCGAGCAAAGCGATCTCTCCTCCGCGAGAGCGTACTTCCAACTCTCGTATTTCGT